>CM067369.1:24621248-24651556 GCA_034401795.1 Chaetoderma sp. LZ-2023a | reverse complement strand
CGACACGACACGACGATGTTTTCAAAGATTTGTACTTTCCCCAAGATTTTCAAAAACAATTTGCACAAATTTTCACTACACCCCACCCCACCCACCCCGCCCATATGAAAGAATTAATAGAATCGCCACTTTTAAGTATACCTAGACCAAGTTCTCTAACTCTACCATATACAGATTCTCATATGATCGTCATATCTGAATGTTCATAGGGCAGTGTCAAAGAACTTGGACCAGTAAGTACCCATCTTTATTATGGCTAAGATCAAGCAGAAAAAATACAAACAAGTTCCGATGTGTCATCAGCTTTACTACTGTATTGTTTTTGTACGCAGTGTTCTTTCTTGCACTCGTATGCTGTGTTCATTTCAGCGTGTGTCGCGGTACCGCAGTTCTTTAGGCCGATGCCATCACTGCCGAACCATTATTTCCTAATACCACAAGTCAATGATACTTGGATAAATGCCGTGGTAAGCTGGTAGCAACAGCGGCAAAAGCAGCAGCAGTTATGTAGTAGTAGTAGTAGTAGTAGTAGTAGTAGTAGTAGTAGTAGTAGTAGTAGTAGTAGTAGTAGTAGTGGTAGTAGTAGTAGTAGTAGTAGTAGTAGTAGTAGTAGTAGTAGTGGTGGTGGTGGTGGTCGTAGTAGTGGTAGTAGTAGTAGTAGTAGTAGTAGTAGTAGTAGTAGTAGTAGTAGTAGTAGTAGTAGTAGTAGCAGCAGCAGCAGTAGTAGTAGTAGTAGTAGTAGTAGTAGTAGTAGTAGTAGTAGTAGTAGTAGTAGTAGTAGTAGTGGTAGTAGTAATAGTAGTAGTAGTAGTAGTAGTAGTAGTAGTAGTAGTAGTAGTAGTAGTAGTAGTAGTAGTAGTAGTAGTAGTAGTAGTAGTAGTAGTAGTAGCAGTAGTAGTAGTAGTAATAGTAGTAGGAGCATCAGCACACGCGCGCGCACACACTCACAGAGGCACGCACAGACGCATATACACACACTCCCGCCCGCCCGCCCGCCCGCCGGCGCGCGCAGGCGCACGCACACACGCACGCACGCACGCACGCACGCACGCACGCACGCACGCACGCACGCACGCACGCACGCACGCACGCACGCACGCACGCACGCACGCACGCACGCACGCACGCACGCACGCACGCACGCACGCACGCACGCACGCACGCACGCACGCACGCACGCACGCACGCACGCACGCACGCACGCACGCACGCACGCACGCACGCACGCACGCACGCACGCACGCACGCACGCACGCACGCACGCACGCACGCACGCACGCACGCACGCACGCACGCACGCACGCACGCGCGCGCGTATACATACAACACCAATTTCTATATTGGAGCTATTCCAGTGTATTGTCTCTATCATTGTAAGCGCTTTATGCGTTGTTTTAAAATTGCAACAACGTAAGCGGATGACAATAACCAGAAACTTGACAAGTGCGTTTTCCTCATGGACACATCACCGGTTTTTAGTTGGGGGATGTAACCCCCACCCCACTCCGCAAAAGTTACTGAAGGTTAAGTATTCTCAAGCCAATCTATGTATTTTTGGATGATTTAGTTTTGTCATAGATGCATTAGGCAATTCACAATAATGCCGATAACTTGTCTTAGCATGCATGAGATACCATCTGAAACCATCTAAGGTTTCAGAATTTTCCTAGAATGACACCCCCACCCCACGAACACCTCCCACCTAATTAAAAGGAGGTCGTTCCACCAGCCCAGATCGAATTACATTTATTTATTTTGCGCCAAGATTATCCTAGTATGCTAGATTTATCAATGATCCAAAATTTGATCCGATTCTGATCCAGGTTTTGTATGGCCGGATCATGGCCGCAGTCTGTAAATCATCTTTCACTGTAACAGAATGGGTTGTCTTAAGATTCGAGCGAGATCTGATCAGTAGGTTTCATTTAGAAATAGCACATGATACAGACACGCACGCGCCTACGCACTCAGACACTCACGAATGTGTTAATACGTCAGCGTTATGTGGCGATAATAGCGACATCCATTTCTAGGCACATCCCGCCAATTTCTAGCCACATCTCACCCATTCTAGCTACATCCCTCCCATTTCTAGCTACAACCCGCACATTTATAGGTATATCCCGCCCATTGCTAGCTATATCCCGCCCATTTCTAAGTACATCCCGCCCATTTCTAACCACATCCCGCCCATTTCTAGCTATATCCCGTCCGTTTCTAAATAAGCCCAGCCCACATTTATGTGTGTTAGAAAACTAAATCCCGCCAGTTTCTAGCTATATCCCTTCCATTTCTAGCTATACCCCGCCCATTTCTAGCTATATCCCGCCAATTTCTAGCTACATCCTGCCAATTTCTAGCTATATCCCGCCTATTTCGGCCATTTTGAAAAGAAGAACATAATTCCTTTTTTCAAAATGGCCGCCAAAACTTCTGCTAAGATCGACACGAAATTTGGTGAACTTCTAGTTCTCATACTGACTTTAGTTGATCCCAAATGTATGTTTCTCCATCCAACAGTTTTCGAGAAATCAGCTTTTCCGTGCCACGTATCCGCATAGTAAATCTATGGGAGCAATATTTGAACAACGTTTTTTCCTAAAGTTTTCTTCCGCTTCTCTTCAAACATGGCCAGATTCTAAAACATTGAGAGATCTAAATAATTTGCAATGAAAATTTTAATATCTCCCTTGGGGTCAAAGTCATTTACGGGTAAAATTGTCAATTTTCATGTTTGACATAAGTTACCTGCATTTCATTATGCAACTTCAAGGAGCATGTTAGAAGACACACCTTATTTTATGCTTGAGGTCAAGCTGATCTTTTAGTGTAAACCTTTTGAAAATTTTAAGCATGGAGTTTTAAAATGTGACTACACCTAACGTTTTATCGGATCAGCACCAGACGTGTTCAATGGTCATGTAAGAAGAGGCTTTATTTGTCAGACATCGCAAATTTACAGTTACTTCAGTAAATGTTCTCTAGTTATTATTTGTCTTATTATTCTTAATGGCATTACTATTATTAATTATAATGATTATTGTTTTGTCATGGAGGCAGTGCAATCCGTGAAAATATTGTAGACATAAATAATGTTAATACATATATGTAAATATCAAATTGCATTTTATTATAAAGTTAGTATGTAAAATAGCACATACCTCCTTTTTATAGTCATGTAATCAAATCTAAGTCAGTTTGACTTGTGGCTCAATCTCATTGTTAATAATTGACAATAAAATGTGGTTAGAATAAAACCTACCTGAATGCAATAACCTATCCCCTTCTCCTCCAGGCCGAGGGTAATAAGCGTCATGATAACAAGAATAGTCTACTTATATAAGGGTAATAAGCATCATGATAACATGAACAGTCTACTTATATAATGGTAATAAGCATCATGATAACATGAATAGTCTACTTATATAACGGTAATAAGCATCATGTTAACATGAATAGTTTACTTATATAACGGTAATAAGCATCATGATAACATGAATAGTTTACTTATATAACGGTAATAAGCATCATGATAACATGAATAGTCTACTTATATAATGGTAATAAGCATCATGATAACATGAATAGTCTACTTATATAACGGTAATAAGCATCATGACAACATGAATAGTCTACTTATATAACGGTAATAAGCATCATGATAACATGAATAGTCTACTTATATAATGGTAATAAGCATCATGATAACATGAATAGTCTACTTATATAACGGTAATAAGCATCATGATAACATGAATAGTCTACTTATATAACGGTAATAAGCATCATGATAACATGAATAGTCTACTTATATAACGGTAACAAGCATCATGATAACATGAATAGTCTACTTATATAATGGTAATAAGCATCATGATAACATGAATCGTCTACTTATAAAATGGTAATAAGCATCGTGATAACATGAATCGTCTACTTATAAAATGGTAATAAGCATCGTGATAACATGAATAGTCTACTTATATAATGGTAATAAGCATCATGCTAACATGAATAGTCTACTTATATAACGGTAATAAGCATCATGATAACATGAATAGTCTACTTATATGACGGTAATAAGCATCATGATAACATGAATAGTCTACTTATATAACGGTAATAAGCATCATGATAACATGAATAGTCTACTTATAAAACGGTAATAAGCATCATGATAACATGAATAGTCTACTTATATAAAGGTAATAAGCATCATGATAACATGAACAGTCTACTTATATAATGGTAATAAGCATCATGATAACATGAACAGTCTACTTATATAATGGTAATAAGCATCATGATAACATGAATAGTCTACTTATATAATGGTAATAAGCATCATGATAACATGAATAGTCTACTTATATAACGGTAATAAGCATCATGTTAACATGAATAGTTTACTTATATAACGGTAATAAGCATCATGATAACATGAATAGTTTACTTATATAACGGTAATAAGCATCATGATAACATGAATAGTCTACTTATATAATGGTAATAAGCATCATGATAACATGAATAGTCTACTTATATAACGGTAATAAGCATCATGACAACATGAATAGTCTACTTATATAACGGTAATAAGCATCATGATAACATGAATAGTCTACTTATATAATGGTAATAAGCATCATGATAACATGAATAGTCTACTTATATAACGGTAATAAGCATCATGATAACATGAATAGTCTACTTATATAATGGTAATAAGCATCATGATAACATGAACAGTCTACTTATATAATGGTAATAAGCATCATGATAACATGAATAGTCTACATATATAATGGTAATAAGCATCTTGATAACATGAATAGTCTACTTATATAACGGTAATAAGCATCATGATAACATGAATAGTCTACTTATATAATGGTAATAAGCATCATGATAACATGAACAGTCTACTTATATAATGGTAATAAGCATCATGATAACATGAACAGTCTACTTATATAATGGTAATAAGCATCATGATAACATGAATAGTCTACTTATATAATGGTAATAAGCATCATGATAACATGAACAGTCTACTTATATAACGGTAATAAGCATCATGATAACATGAATAGTCTACTTATATAACGGTAACAAGCATCATGATAACATGAATAGTCTACTTATATAATGGTAATAAGCATCATGATAACATGAATCGTCTACTTATAAAATGGTAATAAGCATCGTGATAACATGAATCGTCTACTTATAAAATGGTAATAAGCATCGTGATAACATGAATAGTCTACTTATATAATGGTAATAAGCATCATGCTAACATGAATAGTCTACTTATATAACGGTAATAAGCATCATGATAACATGAATAGTCTACTTATATGACGGTAATAAGCATCATGATAACATGAATAGTCTACTTATATAACGGTAATAAGCATCATGATAACATGAATAGTCTACTTATAAAACGGTAATAAGCATCATGATAACATGAATAGTCTACTTATATAAAGGTAATAAGCATCATGATAACATGAATAGTCTACTTATATAACGGTAATAAGCATCATGATAACATGAATAGTCTACTTATATAACGGTAATAAGCATCATGATAACATGAATAGTCTACTTATATAACGGTAATAAGCATCGTGATAACATGAATAGTCTACTTATATAACGGTAATAAGCATCGTGATAACATGAATAGTCTACTTATATAACGGTAATAAGCATCGTGATAACATGAATAGTCTACTTATATAACGGTAATAAGCATCATGATAACATGAACAGTCTACTTATATAACGGTAATAACCATCATGATAACATGAATAGTCTACTTTTATGATAGTAATAAGCATCATGATAACATGAATAGCCTACCTATATAATGGTAATAAGCATCATGATAACATGAATAGTCTACTTATATAATGGTAATAAGCATCATGATAACATGAATAGTCTACTTATATAATGGTAATAAGCATCATGATAACATGAATAGTCTACTTATATAACGGTAATAAGCATCATGATAACATGAATAGTCTACTTATATAACGGTAATAAGCATCATGATAACATGAATAGTCTACTTATATAACGGTAATAAGCATCATGATAACATGAATAGTCTACTTATATAACGGTAATAAGCATCATGATAACATGAATAGTCTACTTATATAACGGTAATAAGCATCATGATAACATGAATAGTCTACTTATATAATGGTAATAAGCATCATGATAACATGAATAGTCTACTTATATAATGGTAAGAAGCATCATGATAACATGAATAGTCTACTTATATAACGGTAATAAGCATCATGATAACATGAATAGTCTGCTTATATAACGGTAATAAGCATCATGATAACATGAATAGTCTACTTATATGACGGTAATAAGCATCATGATAACATGAATAGTCTATTTATATAACGGTCATAAGCATCATGATAACACGAATAGTCTACCTTTATAATGGTAATAAGCATCATGATAACATGAATAGTCTACTTATATAATGGTAATAAGCATCATGATAACATGAATAGTCTACTTATATAATGGTAATACACATCATGATAACATGAATAGTCTACTTATGTAAGGGAAGAATCCAGTTTTAGATATGGCCCTGGATTACCGCCCAGTGAAATTAGTTTCTAAATATTCAACAGCATGTTTATCAAATAGCAAAGACATACAATTCGTACAACTTGACAGTTATTCCAGGTTTATGACGGACTATTTCTGTCAATTACGATTGCGGGTTGTGACACTCAGATTGTGACGTCAACCTATGTATGACGTAGTTGATTATGACGCCATATGATTGACATATAAACTGGATTCATCCATTCATATTAAGGCTGACTTGCCGCATGGTTAGTACCATTCAGTACGTGGTCAGTACCATTCAGTACGTGGTTAGTACTATTTAGTACGTGGTCGGTACCATTCAGTACGTAGTCGGTACCATTCAGTACGTGGTCATTACCATTCAGTACATGGTTAGTACCATTCAGTACGTGGTCAGTACCATTCAGTACACGGTCGGTACCATTCAGTACGTGGTCAGTACCATTCAGTACATGGTAAGTACCATTCGGTATGTGGTCAGTACCATTCAGTACGTGGTTAGTACCATTCAGCACGTGGTTTGTACCATTCAGTACGTGGGTAGTACCATTCAGTACGTGGTCAATACCATTCAGTACGTGGTCAGTACCATTCAGTACATGGTTAGTACCATTCAGTACGTGGTCAGTACAATTCAGTACATGGTCAATACCATTCAGTACGTGGTCAGTACCATTCAGTACATGTTTTGGATAGCAACAGATATTCTCAAAATGTACGCCAGCATCACTGAGACTGTATCTCGCTCTATAATCTTTATTCTCCACTAGATGTACTGCGGTGTCCTGGGTGGGCAGATTGCACACATCGTCAGTGCTGATGAACAGAACTTTGTGACAAGCATGGCCAGGGAAGTCAGAAGTTAGTATTGATTTTAACGTATTTATGTCTTTGATTCACCCACACGGTATTGATTCTCTGATATAATGAGTTATTTAGTGGGTTTTTTAAAATTTATTGAAGCACCGATTTATTAGTTATTTAAAGCTATTGATTTATTAATTACTGGTTTATTTATCGGAGTATATATTTCAATATTGTCCGTTATTTCGTTGTTTATTGGATTGTCCGTTTGTTTATCGATTTGTTCAAGTATGCATTTACCAACCCACCCACCCACCCACCCACCCACCCACCCACCCACCCACCCACCCACCCACCCACCCACCCACCACCCACCACCCACCCATCCATTCATCATCAATCAATCCACCAAGCAAACAAGCAACAAGCAAGCAAGCAAACAAGCAAGCAAGCAATCACCAACACACCCACCCATCCATCCATCCATCCATCCATCCATCCATCCATCCATCCATCCATCCATCCATCCATCAATTCATCCATCCATCCATTAATTCATCCATCCATCCATCCATCCATCCATCCATCCACCCACCCACCCACCCACCCACCCACCCACCCACCCACCCACCCACTCACCCACCCACCCACACACCTAACCACTCACCCAACTATCCATACATCCCCATCCGCCTGTCTGTCCGTCCCTCCACCACCCCTCCCCCGTCCGTCCGTTCGTCCGCCCGTCCATCCATCCACCTAGCTACATGCACACCCATCTATTAAATCATGATCAACCCACTCACCCACCCACCCACACACCCGCCCACCGACCCATCCATCCACCAACCAACCAACTACAAACTCATCCATCCATCCATCCATCCACCCACCCACCCACCCACCCATCCCCCCACCCACCCACTCACCCACCCACCGACACCAACCCAACCAGCCAACCACCCACCCATCCATCCATCCATCCACCCACCCCACCCATCACCACCCAATCTATCCCTCTACACCCCGCCCCGCCATCAACACACACCATCACGCCCGTTCGTCCATCCGTCCGTCTAGGCGTCCGTCCATCCATTTTGTCCAGCCATCTATCTTTCCGTCCATCCACCAGTCCACCCGTTTTGGTGTCCGTCCGTCCATCCAGGTGTCCGTCCATCCGTATGTTGATCCGTCCGTCCTACCGTCCATCTGTTTGCCCGTGTTACACTCACTGACTATCAATTCCCAGAAAACTATATAGGTAGGCTGTTGAGTATGGCATCAACAGCGCCCAGTCAAATTAGTTTCAAAATGTTCAACAGCATGTGTATTAAATAGTAAAGACATGCAATGCGTACAACGCTTGGTCCGTCATCACTTAAGCGTTCGTGACAAACTTATCTACGTTATTCATGACAGCATTGATTATGACGTCATCTCGCACGTCACGTAGTTGATTATGACATGATATGATCGATAGATAAACTGGAAAGATCCATTGTGGGTCCCACTCCAATGGTATTCATCTGCTGTTTCATCTTGTACACAAAGTGTACATTTTCGAAATAGCGTGTCTTGTGTTCACGACCGTTAACTATAACCACATTCTTGTTTCCTGTGCGTTATTTCCTCATCACAGCGAATCTTGGTTTGTTGGACTTTTGGTTAGGCGGGTATGACATTGCCCAGGAAGGGGCGTGGCAGTGGACGCACGGCGGTGGGATGATTGACAGTAATTCTTACAGTAACTGGTACTCGGCTCGCCCTAACAACGAGGCGTTCTCTCAGCACTGCTTGGCGATGTCGCAGTATTACGGGTTCCAATGGAATGATGTTGATTGCAATATGAGGCGACACTTTCTGTGCAAATATGTCGATCAAACAGCGACTGGGTGAGTTATTTCCCAGAATGCGGAAAGGACATAATAAGACCCACTCACGGTTAGGCATAGGCCAATAGAGGGTACGTCTCTAGCTATGCTACGCCCAATTCTAGCTATGGCCCACCCATTTCTATGGCTCGCCAATTTCTAGCCATGACCCACCAATTTCTAGTTATGACCCCGACACACCCCCCCCCCCCATTTTCCAGCCATGGGCTGCCAACTTCTAGCTATGCCCCGCCCATTTCTAGCTATGGTCAGCCAATTTCTAACCATGGCCAGCCAATTTCTAGCCATGGTCCGCCCATTTCTAGCTATGGCCTTCTCATTTCTAGCTCTGGCGCGCTCATTTCTCGCTTTTCCGCACCCATTTATTGCTATACCCCACCCATATCTCCCTATGTCCGCCCATTTCCAGCTAAGCTGCGCCCACTTTTAATACGTTTGAATCGACTTAACCCTTTGATACCGAATGTCCAGAATCTCAATTTTAAGATAACTATGTAGGTAAGGTGTTGAATATCTTGAAAACAATTTGGCTGCCATAGGCAGTAACAACTCCCAATCCAATTAGTTTCAAAATATTCGTATAATATTTCTAAAATTTGGAATGCACAAAAGACGTATGATTCAAAGCGTTACTGTCTGAGCTTTAGCCACTTTCGTGTCAGACCCGGTTTAGTTGATTGGGGCGTCAGCAAACAGGTGACATATTTGACTATGACGTCAGATACTTGAGTGACAGAGCGGATTCACTCATTATATGATTGCCTTTGAATTGCGATATCAGACGTAATTGATAAATTATCAATGACACGTGATATCACAGTTCAAAGGCAATCATACAGGTTAGCAGTTAAGCTTTCATGCAAATTACCTTCAAACAACAAATCAATATATTTATATTAGATTTCGAAAAAGACACACGAATGACTCAAAACTAAACTAAATGATTATGGGGTGGGGGTGGGGGGGGTCTCTGTTAAATTAATTCACTGGATTGAGCCATTCATATACAATGCAAACAAGGTGTTGTTATAAATGGTGCAGTATCCGACACTACAGTCGTTTGTTCCCGAGTACACCAAGGCACTGTGCTTGGACCGCTGTTATTTCCTGTACATTCAGCGAGATAAACTCTAAAATTAGATTGTTTGCGGATGAGTGTGTATGCTAGAGGGAGATTTGGTCCATACATGACATGAAGTTACTACAACAAGTCATACATAAAAAATTGTGGTATGAAATTTCAACGAACCAAATGAAATATCATGCAAATAAACAGAAAATTTAATTTTATCTACCTAATTATTATCCTGATGGCATAAGACTTACTGTCACTACAGCAATAAAATACCTGGGAATTAACATAACACATGGGTTAAAACTGGAACAAGCCCATTACTGAAATATGCAATAAAACAAGCAGAATGCTAGGTCTATTAAAACTAAACATATCCAAATGCTCTATCGATATAAAAAGGCAAGCCTACAAGGGACTGATTAGGCCAGTTCTGGAACATGACAGCTCAATTTGGGATCCATATTTAATCACCTTGCAGGAACAATTAGAAAGAATACAAAAAAGATCTACCAGATGCATAGTCTCAAACTTCCTCACAGGATCCAGGGACAATTACTATTATGCTCAACAATCTTAATCTAACATCGTTGAGTGACAGAAGACGGGGTAGCAGACCGATTCCCGCATATAAATGATTGCAATCAAGAGATAACATACCACTCGATGATCTAAATAAAAGAAGTCGGTACTACAAACCAGACACAGGAATCATAAATTTCAGCACATACCAGTCACAACAGATACCTATAAATACAGCCTTATACATAGCACAATCAGAGATGGGAACCAATTACTGAATAATATATTAACTATAGCTGAATCCGATTCTTAAATCAAATTCAAATTAGTTCAACTGCATATTTAAGTTTTCTGAAACCATTCGTAATGTCTAAGATTTAAAGTAAAGATTTGGTGGGTGATTATGCAGAAATGTCATTAACGTAGCACCGTCTCACGACGACGACGACGACGACGACGACGACGGCGACGACGACGACGACGACGACGACGGACACATTTTATAGTTATGTGACGTAGTAACTTTAACAAAGAAAACCGTAGCTATATAACCTAAGGATTAAATTTAAATGAGAGTCTAAACGATTGTGGAGAAACGCGAATTTTGGAGCAATGGCCGAAGAAAGGATTGGCGGGTTAACGGTGGTCAGTAGTTCCTTTACGTTGAATCCAGTGTGTCTTAGTAGCATAGCCCAAAGGTGGGTGAAGGGCGAATCCAGTGTGTCTTAGTAACATAGCCCAAATGTGGGTGAAGGGCGAATCCAGTGTGTCATAGTAACATAGCCCAAAGGTGGGTGAAGGGCGAATCCAGTGTGTCTTAGTGGCATAGCCCAAAGGTGGGTGAAGGGCGAATCCAGTGTGTCTTAGTAACACTTCCCAAAGGTGGGTGAAGGGCGAATCCAGTGTGTCTTAGTAGCATAGCCCAAAGGTGGGTGAAGGGCGAATCCAGTGTGTCTTAGTAACACTGCCCAAAGGTGGGTGAAGGGCGAATCCAGTGTGTCTTAGTAACATAGCCCAAATGTGGGTGAAGGGCGAATCCAGTGTGTCTTAGTAACACTGTCCAAAGGTGGGTGAAGGGCGAATCCAGTGTGTCTTAGTAACATAGCCCAAATGTCGGTGAAGGGTGAGTCCAGTGTGTCTTAGTAACACTGCCCAAAGGTGGGTGAAGGGCGAATCCAGTGTGTCTTAGTAGCATAGCCCAAAGGTGGGTGAAGGGCGAATCCAGTGTGTCTTAGTAACATAGCCCAAATGTGGGTGAAGGGCGAATCCAGTGTGTCTTAGTAACATAGCCCAAATGTGGGTGAAGGGCGAATCCAGTGTGTCTTAGTAACATAGCCCAAATGTGGGTGAAGGGCGAATCCAGTGTGTCTTAGTGGCATAGCCCAAAGGTGGGTGAAGGGCGAATCCAGTGTGTCTTAGTAACACTTCCCAAAGGTGGGTGAAGGGCGAATCCAGTGTGTCTTAGTAGCATAGCCCAAAGGTGGGTGAAGGGCGAATCCAGTGTGTCTTAGTATCACTGCCCAAAGGTGGGTGAAGGGCGAATCCAGTGTGTCTTAGTAACATAGCCCAAATGTGGGTGAAGGGCGAATCCAGTGTGTCTTAGTAACACTGTCCAAAGGTGGGTGAAGGGCGAATCCAGTGTGTCTTAGTAACATAGCCCAAATGTCGGTGAAGGGTGAGTCCAGTGTGTCTTAGTAACACTGCCCAAAGGTGGGTGAAGGGCGAATCCAGTGTGTCTTAGTAGCATAGCCCAAAGGTGGGTGAAGGGCGAATCCAGTGTGTCTTAGTAACATAGCCCAAATGTGGGTGAAGGGCGAATCCAGTGTGTCTTAGTAACATAGCCCAAATGTGGGTGAAGGGCGAATCCAGTGTGTCTTAGTAACACTGTCCAAAGGTGGGTGAAGGGCGAATCCAGTGTGTCTTAGTAACATAGCCCAAATGTGGGTGAAGGGCGAATCCAGTGTGTCTTAGTAACATAGCCCAAATGTGGGTGAAGGGCGAATCCAGTGTGTCTTAGTAACACTGCCCAAAGGTGGGTGAAGGGCGAATCCAGTGTGTCTTAGTAACATAGCCCAAATGTGGGTGAAGGGCGAATCCAGTGTGTCTTAGTAACATAGCCCAAAGGTGGATTAAGGGCGAATTGAAATAATAAGACGAGAATTAATTTAAGTTAGAAATTTTAATGTAGGTATCCTATCTCATATTTTCGCATCACTGTTTCACAAAAACCATCAGCAAGAAATATGAGTGACCCCATTGGACACTTGTATCTGCACACACACAATATTGTTTTCCCCACATAAATCCATCAAGTGCTAGACAAGCTCAAAATAACATCATTCTGAATCCTTAAGTATCCACATTAAAACAGATGGTAATCAAGTGAAATTATAAATAGGACTCCATTATAAAATCAAGTTGAGAACAGGATGTGCCTGCTTACAATGGTACCCTAAATATTCATAGCCCATATCAATACTTTGCTGGCCACAGACAAATAATAAGCTATTTCCCTAAAATGTGAGAAATATTTCAAAATTGACGTGTAGAAAATTAACAATTAAATAAATCCTAAAGATTCAAATCTTTTAACGTGTTGCTTTAGACTAATTAAATTTAACTGATTTAAACCTAACTTGCACTATATTGTATGGTTAAAACTAAAAAAGATAATCGTCGATGTTTAACACTGAACCAAGTCATTCTGGCGAAATTTCCAGGAACAGTCAGAATTTGTGAAACCAATCAGCAAAGAACTGGGATCAACTTAAACTTGAATCCATCAATTTTCCTCGCGAGTTCTCCTAAGCTGAAAACCTAAATTCTTCTTCTTCTTTTCGTTCGCTGATCATACCGCCAGTCCTGTAAGTGACTATCGACATGATCATAAGCGTTAAGTGCGTGGATCCATGGTTTATTAGAGTGCGCCGTGCGGCCTGGAACCTCCGTCTTCAGCATTCGAGGTTTCTGTCAGGGTTACCTCACCCTTACCTCCTTTAGTCGCCTCTTATGACACGCAGAGGATACGGAAGGTGTATTCTAAGCCCCACCTACAGGGCAAAAACCGAAATGAAATCTACTTTCATGATCATAATGCAAATTAGCTACACAAAGGCATCATTGCGATTTTTTCACGGTGCTCCTACCAGCGTGTTGAGATCACCCCAACTTCATTTCAACCAAGCAAAGCTCCCATATCAACTCCGAGAAAGGAAATCAGTGAGACAAAAGAAAAACATCCATTTTAAATAGGATATTGTAGCTATAGACATATTGTGTAAGGTTTTAACCTAAGAATTAAAGTAGTATATTCATTCGTATTAATTAAATAGTATATGCCTTATTTCATTGGACACCAATGTCAGACATTTTTATGACAATGTAGAGCTTTAAATTATATCTCCAGGTAGTATATGCCTTCTCTCATTGGGCCAGGACCAATGGGAGTGGGACTATATGCGCAGTATTATATTGTCTGCATTCTCTCATTGGGACAGGTCCAATGGGAGTGGGACTGTAAGCGCAGTATTATATTGTCTGCATTCTCTCATTGGATCAGGACCAATGAAAGTCGGACTGTAAGCACAGTAATATATTGTCTGCATTCTCTCATTGGATCTGGACCAATGAAAGTCGGACTTTAAGCGCAGTATTATATTGTCTGCATTCTCTCATTTGATCAGGACCAATGAAAGTCGGACTGTAAGCACAGTAATATATTGTCTGCATTCTCTCATTGGATCAGGACCAATGAAAGTCGGACTGTAAGCAAAGAAATATAGTGTCTGCATTCTCTTATTGGGACAGGACCAATGAAAGTCGGCCTGTAAGCAAAGTAATATATTGTCTGCATTCTCTTATTGGGACAGGACCAATGGAAGTCGGACTGTAAGCACAGTAATATATTGTCTGCATTCTCTTATTGGGACAGGACCAATGGACGGCGGACTGTAAGCACAGTACTATATTGTCTGTATTCTCTCATTGGACCAGGACCAATGAAAGTCGGACTGTAAACACAGTATTATATTGTCTGCATTCTCTCATTGGATCAGGACCAATGAAAGTCGGACTGTAAGGACAGTAATATATTGTTTGCATTCTCTCATCGGGACAGATCAAATGAAAGTCGGACTGTAAGCAAAGTAATATATTGTCTGCATTCTCTCATTGGGACAGAACCAATGGAAGTCGGACTTTGCTAACATTGGGGGTACAGCTAATGACCATGTGTTAAAACAGTCCAACTACAATTGTCAAAACACATAGTGAAACCACTTCCCCGGTGGACAATAAACATCAACAGAATAGTATGCCAACCAATTCATTCTGCCCTAGAAACTCACTGTTCTATCAGACAACCTGCCATTAAGACCTTGAATATGTTTTTAAGCGGATACATGGCCCCTGGGTTTGTATCGCTCATCTGGAATCATTTCGTTCATCTGTAATTATTGGCCACTAACAGCCCTCAACAACGGAGATGACCATACACAACACAACCAAGACAAGTGATGTCCAGGCTTAACATCACTCCGTCACAATTACGTCAGTCATTATTATTATTATTACTATTATTATTATTATTATTATTATTATTTTATTTTATTTTTCCAGGGGTGTAATTGGCTGACTGGTGAATTTGCAACACGATGTATGATTCAGTGTCTCTTTATTGACGTACATACATAAATACCTCAAGAAACATCAACAGAGTTTGTCTGTTTATTGTGACCCATTGTCCGATTAGTTGCTATGATGGCCAGCCCATAACATTACCATTTAAAGTACACATTTAATATTTGCTTAATACTTCTTTAACCGTCAAATTTTCTCATTCTCATGGAAAATTTCCATTTACAGATCGAGATTATTTAACAAGAGTACCGCAAACGGCGCATAATACCCGCCATGATGACAAACCAATGAATGAGCGCTGTCAGAAAATATGTATTTCTTCCCCTGACTGGCGGTCATATTAGATTTCTGATTATCATAAATATCGATAAGTTTCTTCACCAGACAGATTCCAACGACCCTATGAAGTGATCCGATAAATGGTAACCAACTTTCAAGATGGCAGGCCGTGGCTGGTGGCCATCTTTGGAGTTAGGATCATCGTCAATTTCGATAGGTTTCTTCTCCAGACCTAGTCCAACCACTTTATGAAGATTCAAAACAATCTGATAAATGGGAACAGAGTTATCATCCGGAAACCAATTTTCAAGATGGTGACTGGTGGCCATCTTGAATTTCGGATCATTGTCAATTTCGATAGGTTTCTTTTCCAGACGTAGGCCAACCACTCTATGAAGTTTCAAAGCGATCCTCTAAATGGGAACAGAGTTATCATCCGGAAACCAATTTTCAAGATGGTGACTGGTGGCCATCTTAAATTTCGGATCATTGTCAATTTCGATAGGTTTCTTCTCCACACGTAGTCCAACCACCCTATGAAGTTTCAAAGCGGTCTGCTAAATGGTAATGGAGTTATCATTCGGAAACCAATTTTCAAGATGGCCGCCAGTGGCCAGACCTAGGCCAACCACTCTATGACGTTTCAAAGCGATCCGATAAACGGTAATGGAGTTTTCATTCGGAAACCAATTTTCAAGATGGCCGCCGGTGGCTGGCGGCCATCTTGGATTTCGGATCATCGTCGATTTCGATAGGTGTCTTCCGCAGACCTAGTCCAACCACTCTATGAAGTCATCCAATAAACGGTAAACGAGTTATCATCCGGAAACCAATTTTCAAGATGGCCACCGGTGGCTGGCGGCCATCTTGGATTTAGGATCATCGTCGATTTCGATAGGTTTCTTCCCAAGACCTAGTCCAATCACCCTATGATGTTTCAATGCGATCCCCCAAATGGTAACATAGTTATCATCCGGAACCCACTCTGCCGCCTGCATGCCCGCTCGCCCGCTCGTCCGCTCGCCCGATCGCCTGGACGGACGGCACCATTACATAATACCCCGCCGAATTCTTTTCAAAGAGAATTTGGTGTTGTATGAAAAAATGTTTAGGATCTCGAGCCAGTCATTCCAGTGATAGATTTTCAAAAATAGTCTCCTCTTGGTTTGCAAATGGACATTTTTCAAGGCTACTATAGAAGCCGTTTTTGCCATTTTGGGAGTTTAAAGAGTTAATACATATTTATTTTCTGACATCTGGTCGCAGTCACGTGACTGTAGGCTACACATCGTGATATGATGCCATGGCACAGCATTGGTCTTGCCCTGACATAATGCGATACGATTTACATATCCCACTTATCTGACGTCATACGCAACATATGCCACTTGTTATCTGACGTCATACTCAACTTCTGCCACTTGTTATCTGACGTCATACTAAACATATGCCGCTTGTTATCTGACATCATACTCAACGTATGTCACTTGTTATCTGACGTCATACTCAACATATGTCACTTGTTATCTGACGTCATACTCAACATATGTCACTTGTTATCTGACGTCATACTCAACATATTCCAATTGTTATCTGACGTCATTATCAACGTATGTCACTTGTTATCTGATGTCATACTCAACATATGCCACTTGTTATCTGGCGTCATACTTGACGTATGCCACTTGTTATCTGATGTCATACTCAACGTATGCCACTTGTTATCTGACGTCATACTCAACGTATGCCACTTGTTATCTGACGTCATACTCAACATATGCCACTTGTTATCTGACGTCATACTCAATGTATGTCACTTGTTATCCGACGTCATACTCAACGTATGCCACTTGTTATCTGACGTCATACTCAATGCATGTCACTTGTTATCTGACGTCATACTCAATGTATGTCACTTGTTACCTGACGTCATACTCAACATATGCCACTTGTTATCTGACGTCATTCTCACCGTATGCCACCTGTTATCTGACGTCATACTCAATGTATGTCACTTGTTATCTGACGTCATACTAAACATATGCCATTTGTTATCTGACGTCATTCTCAACGTATGCCACTTGTTATCTGACTTCATACTCAATGTATGTCACTTGTTATCTGACGTCATACTCGACATATGTAACTTGTTATCTGACGTCATACTCAATGTATGTCACATGCTATCTGACGTCATTCTCAAAGTATGCCACTTGTTATCTGACGTCATACTCAATGTATGTCACTTGTTATTTGACGTCATAATCAACGTATGTCACTTGTTATCTGACGTCACAATGTGCCCGTTACGAAAGTAGCAAAGGCCTGACAGCAAGCGTCTGAATTGTATGTCTTTGGTGTATTTACAATTTAATAAACAATATGTTGAATATTTTGAAACAAATTTGACTTTGAGCTGTTGTTGCCTATGGCTTACCTGTATATATGATTACTGTATTCTGCGGCTGTAGTAGAAACACCATACAATCAGTCTTTCTTCGCTTTTGCTCACCGTGTCTTGTCCTCAGCCGAAATCCTTAGCTTCCTCAGGGCCATTCTTGACTTGTGTGTACCGAGTCCTGCTTTCTTGAGGTCACACGATTTATGCAATGACGTCCTGTCCTTGCTCTGCATTGGCTGGCTCTGAGTATGGTGATTTCCAAGGCTCTCTGTGCTGGCGTGTCTTCTGGCATCCTTAGGACAGGGCCACACATGGACCATCTTTTCTGGGCGACTTTTACAGACGGCGGCGACGTATTCCACATCTTGTATAGTGCATCATTGGAAATTATGCTGTCTGGCCATCGATGCCCACTGATGGTACGTAGGTGTTTGTGGTGGCAGGCTTCAAGTTTGTCTAGAGCTGCCTTTGGAGCTGCCTAACTGTCACAGTTATACAGCATCAAGGATACGCACGTTGCATTGTGTAAACGTAGTATTTTTTTTATCAAGGGCATCTTTGATCTACGAAGTCATAGCTTCCTAAAGGACTGGAAAGCCCTGTTCTCCGTGACGCTGCGTGCAGCAATGCCAGCAGTACTGCAAAGCAGTGAGCCCAGGATTGTACTTTTCCTCCATGGTTCGTCGCCTCGAAGTGGATCGTCATTTTCTTTAGTTTCACGCTTTGTTGACGTCAACACCTTACCGTATGGTTACCTTCAAAGTCAGATTCTGAGAATCTATGTGTTAAAGTGTTATAATCGATTCAAACGTGCGTACAAAGTGGGCGGAGTTTAGCTAGACGTAGGCGGGGTGTAGCTAGACGTGGGCAGGCCTTAGGTAGAAATGGATCTATCTGCTTTGGAGCAGATGCATAAAATTACAGTAGGGTCTTTAGTGACCCTTTATGGAGCACAATCAATTACCGCTAGTCATCATAGACAGGCAGTCTCTTAACAGAGGTGAGTTACAATATGATATGACGCTTTATGGAACACAATCAATTACCGCTAGTCATCAAAGACAGGCGGTCTCTAAATAGAGGTAACTTACAGTATGATATGACGCTTTATGGAGCACACTCAATTACCGCTAGTCATCATAGACAGGCGGTCTCTTAACAGAGGTAAGTTATAATAGGATGTGACGCTTTATGGAACACAATCAATTACCGCTAGTCATCATAGACAGGCAGTCTCTTAACAGAGGTGAGTTACAATATGATATGACGCTTTATGGAACACAATCAATTACCGCTAGTCATCATAGACAGGCGGTCTCTTAGCAGAGGTAACTTACAGTATGATATGACGCTTTATGGAGCACACTCAATTACCGCTAGTCATCATAGACAGGCGGTCTCTTAACAGAGGTAAGTTACAATAGGATATGACGCTTTATGGAACACAATCAATTACCGCTAGTCATCATAGACAGGCAGTCTCTTAACAGAGGTAAGTTACAACATGATATGACGCTTTATGGAGCACAATCAATTACTGCTAGTCATCATAGACAGGCAGTCTCTTAACAGAGGTAAGTTACAACATGATATGACGCTTTATGGAGCACAATCAATTACCGCGTCATCAAAGACAGGCGGTCTCTAAATAGAGGTAACTTACAATAGGATATGACGCTTTATGGAGCACAATCAATTACCGCTAGTCATCATAGACAGGCGGTCTCTTAACAGAGGTGAGTTACAATATGATATGAAGCTTTATGGAGCACAATCAATTACCGCTAGTCATCATAGACAGGCGGTCTCTTAACAGAGGTAACTTACAATAGGATATGACGCTTTATGGAGCACAATCAATTACTGCTAGTCATCATAGACAGGCGGTCTCTTAACAGAGGTGAGTTACAATATGATATGACGCTTTATGGAGCACAATCAATTACCGCTAGTCATCATAGACAGGCGGTCTCTTAACAGAGGTGAGTTACAATATGATATGACGCTTTATGGAGCACAATCAACTACTGCTAGTCATCATAGACAGGAAGTCTCTTAACAAAGGTAAGTTACAATAGGATATGACGGAGTGGGCGGAGTTTAGCTAGACGTAGGCGGGGTGTAGCTAGACGTGGGCAGGCCTTAGGTAGAAATGGATCTATCTGCTTTGGAACAGATGCATAAAACTACAGATGGGGCTTTAGTGACCCTTTATAGAGCAAAATCAATTACCGCTAGTCATCATAGACAGGCAGTATCTTAACAGAGGTGAGTTACAATATGATATGACGCTTTATGGAACACACTCAATTACCGCTAGTCATCATAGACAGGCGGTCTCTAAATAGAGGTAACTTACAATATGATATGACACTTTATGGAGCATCAATTACCGCTAGTCATCATCGACAGGCGGTCTCTTAACAGAGGTAAGTTATAATAGGATGTGACGCTTTATGGAACACAATCAATTACCGCTAGTCATCATAGACAGGCGGTCTCTTAACAGAGGTAAGTTACAATATGATATGACGCTTTATGGAACACAATCAATTACCGCTAGTCATCATAGACAGGCGGTCTTTTAACAGAGGTAAGTTACAATATGATATGACGCTTTATGGAGCACAATCAATTACCGCTAGTCATCAAAGACAGGCGGTCTCTAAATAGAGGTGAGTTACAATAGGATATAACACTTTATGGAGCACACTCAATTACCGCTAGTTTTCAAAGACAGGAAGTCTCTTAACAGAGGTAACTTACAATACGATATAACACTTTATGGAGCACAATCAATTACCGCGTCATCAAAGACAGGCGGTCTCTTAATAGAGGTAACTTACAATATGATATGACACTTTATGGAGCATCAATTACCGCTAGTCATCATAGACAGGCAGTCTCTTAACAGAGGTAAGTTATAATAGGATGTGACGCTTTATGGAACACAATCAATTACCGCTAGTCATCATAGACAGGCGGTCTCTTAACAGAGGTAAGTTACAATATGATATGACGCTTTATGGAACACAATCAATTACCGCTAGTCATCATAGACAGGCGGTCTCTAAATAGAGGTAACTTACAATATGATATGACACTTTATGGAGCATCAATTACCGCTAGTCATCATCGACAGGCGGTCTCTTAACAGAGGTAAGTTATAATAGGATGTGACGCTTTATGGAACACAATCAATTACCGCTAGTCATCATAGACAGGCGGTCTCTTAACAGAGGTAAGTTACAATATGATATGACGCTTTATGGAACACAATCAATTACCGCTAGTCATCATAGACAGGCGGTCTTTTAACAGAGGTAAGTTACAATATGATATGACGCTTTATGGAGCACAATCAATTACCGCTAGTCATCAAAGACAGGCGGTCTCTAAATAGAGGTGAGTTACAATAGGATATAACACTTTATGGAGCACACTCAATTACCGCTAGTTTTCAAAGACAGGAAGTCTCTTAACAGAGGTAACTTACAATACGATATAACACTTTATGGAGCACAATCAATTACCGCGTCATCAAAGACAGGCGGTCTCTTAATAGAGGTAACTTACAATATGATATGACACTTTATGGAGCATCAATTACCGCTAGTCATCATAGACAGGCAGTCTCTTAACAGAGGTAAGTTATAATAGGATGTGACGCTTTATGGAACACAATCAATTACCGCTAGTCATCATAGACAGGCGGTCTCTTAACAGAGGTAAGTTACAATATGATATGACGCTTTATGGAACACAATCAATTACCGCTAGTCATCATAGACAGGCGGTCTCTTAACAGAGGTAAGTTACAATATGATATGACGCTTTATGGAGCACAATCAATTACCGCTAGTCATCAAAGACAGGCGGTCTCTTAACAGAGGTGAGTTACAATATGATATGACGCTTTATGGAACACAATCAGTTACCGCTAGTCATCAAAGACAGGCGGTCTCTTAACAGAGGTGAGTTACAATATGATATGACGCTTTATGGAGCACAATCAATTACCGCGTCATCAAAGACAGGCGGTCTCTTAACAGAGGTAAGTTACAATATGATATGACGCTTTATGGAGCACAATCAATTACCGCTAGTCATCAAAGACAGGCGGTCTCTTAACAGAGGTAAGCTACAATATGATATGACGCTTTATGGAGCACACTCAATTACCGCGTCATCAAAGACAGGCTGTCTCTTAATAGAGGTAAGTTACAATATGATATGACGCTTTATGGAGCACACTCAATTACCGCGTCATCAAAGACAGGCTGTCTCTTAATAGAGGTAAGTTACAATAGGATATGACGCTTTATGGAGCACACTCAATTACCGCTAGTCATCAAAGACAGGCGGTCTCTTAACAGAGGTAGGTTACAATATGATATGACGCTTTATGGAGCACACTCAATTACCGCTAGTCATCATAGACAGGCGGTCTCTTAACAGAGGTAAGTTACAATATGATATGACGCTTTATGGAGCACACTCAATTACCGCTAGTCATCAAAGACAGGCGGTCTCTTAACAGAGGTAAGTTACAATATGATATGACGCTTTATGGAGCACACTCAATTACCGCCAGTCATCATAGACAGGCGGTCTCTTAACAGAGGTAAGTTACAATATGATATGACGCTTTATGGAACACAATCAATTACCGCTAGTCATCATAGACAGGCGGTCTCTAAATAGAGGTAACTTACAATATGATATGACACTTTATGGAGCATCAATTACCGCTAGTCATCATCGACAGGCGGTCTCTTAACAGAGGTAAGTTATAATAGGATGTGACGCTTTATGGAACACAATCAATTACCGCTAGTCATCATAGACAGGCGGTCTCTTAACAGAGGTAAGTTACAATATGATATGACGCTTTATGGAACACAATCAATTACCGCTAGTCATCATAGACAGGCGGTCTTTTAACAGAGGTAAGTTACAATATGATATGACGCTTTATGGAGCACAATCAATTACCGCTAGTCATCAAAGACAGGCGGTCTCTAAATAGAGGTGAGTTACAATAGGATATAACACTTTATGGAGCACACTCAATTACCGCTAGTTTTCAAAGACAGGAAGTCTCTTAACAGAGGTAACTTACAATACGATATAACACTTTATGGAGCACAATCAATTACCGCGTCATCAAAGACAGGCGGTCTCTTAATAGAGGTAACTTACAATATGATATGACACTTTATGGAGCATCAATTACCGCTAGTCATCATAGACAGGCAGTCTCTTAACAGAGGTAAGTTATAATAGGATGTGACGCTTTATGGAACACAATCAATTACCGCTAGTCATCATAGACAGGCGGTCTCTTAACAGAGGTAAGTTACAATATGATATGACGCTTTATGGAACACAATCAATTACCGCTAGTCATCATAGACAGGCGGTCTCTTAACAGAGGTAAGTTACAATATGATATGACGCTTTATGGAGCACAATCAATTACCGCTAGTCATCAAAGACAGGCGGTCTCTTAACAGAGGTGAGTTACAATATGATATGACGCTTTATGGAACACAATCAGTTACCGCTAGTCATCAAAGACAGGCGGTCTCTTAACAGAGGTGAGTTACAATATGATATGACGCTTTATGGAGCACAATCAATTACCGCGTCATCAAAGACAGGCGGTCTCTTAACAGAGGTAAGTTACAATATGATATGACGCTTTATGGAGCACAATCAATTACCGCTAGTCATCAAAGACAGGCGGTCTCTTAACAGAGGTAAGCTACAATATGATATGACGCTTTATGGAGCACACTCAATTACCGCGTCATCAAAGACAGGCGGTCTCTTAACAGAGGTAAGTTACAATATGATATGACGCTTTATGGGGCACAATCAATTACCGCTAGTCATCATAGACAGGCGGTCTCTTAACAGAGGTAAGTTACAATATGATATGACGCTTTATGGAGCACAATCAATTACCGCTAGTCATCATAGACAGGCTGTCTCTTAACAGAGGTAAGTTACAATATGATATGACGCTTGTAGACTAATGGATGGAGGAATCAAGTTTTAGCTATGCACCGGCCATCTTTAACTAAGCTCCACCCACACAGTTCCGTGTTGGGATCGATCGATTCAAGAATTGCCTGCCTATCAATTTCCAGAAAAATATACAGGTAAGCTGTTGAATATTTTGAAACTAATTTGACTTTGTAGCCAAATTACTGTCAAAGTATTCAACAGTATTTTATTAAATAGTAAAGACATACAATTCGTACACCAACGCATAGCCCGTCATCAATTAAGGGTTCGGGACGAACTTATCTACGTCAGATATCTATTCATTGTTTCCAATGCCCAGCCATTGTCCGCGTTCTAGTCACACCATCTCTCAGGAGTAATGCACTGTTCCTTATCTCAGGCACATGGTTTCAATATGGGAAATTCTCGTCAACATTGATTTTTAAATCAAATTAAATTAACCGTTAAAACATTTAATTTTCTCTTAGAATTACTTTTGAAAATTTACCACTTAAATGATTGGCTCGGTATTCGACTCAGCCATTCCAGTGATCAAGCCTTCACAGATGGTCTTCTCGTTATATGCAAATGGACATTTATCAAGACCTCTGCAGAAGCCGTCGCTTGCGAGCTTGAGCGCTACAGCGTTAACTCACAGTTGCTAGTTAACTAACAGAAGAGTTACATCCCAATATGACGTCACACTGAATCTAAGAATCAAAGACACCCACCTGACAAACTTGATAGGAAGACTGGTTCAGGGTGCAGTATACCGAATGACACCAAAGTGTCACATTATTCAAAGGGAGTGTGTGTGCTGTTTCTATGTCGAATTATTTTCAACAAAGAGTCGTAGAGCAGAAAAACAGATAGACCACGTTTGTAGGGGCGGGGCCAGGAATTGTTTAGGGCAGGAATGCGGCAGAAAGGCCACCTCTCAGAGACTCAGGTCATCGGTAGCCAAACCAGATGGAGTGGAGGTGGGATGGGGAAGGGGTTGTCCGGGGGTCCTCTACCAGGAAACTGAAGTCTAGGTGCTTCCAGATGGTCTCTCCTGGATTTCCAGAGATAAATATGGACCCTTAGTTGGCTGTTAAATTATTCAATTTTTATCCAGTTAATTATATTTTTAAATTGGGGTGGGCGAGGGTGGTGCTTTTCTCATTGGTAGGCCTACATCATATCACGGTGGTGACGGTACTAAGAATGGGCCTAGTTACTCATAGCATTCATAAGCATCATAAATATGAGAACAATTAATTTTCAACAGTCATAGATTATTCTTGACCTAACTGGGGTCAAGATGGCAGCTGGAAGGTATTGCTGCATAACTGCCAAAGCCAGCGATATCTTAGGCATAATGCTATTGTTTCCCTGGGCGCTTACATGTATGGCTTCAGTCCGGTTGGGCTAAGACATATGAGTAACAGATTTCAGTCCAAGTAGTCACTAAATATATATGAGATATGAATAGGATAGATCCTGGCTGGACGCATAACAATAAAGTGCTCTGAATATTTGAAGCTAATGTGACTGGAAGATGTTACTGCTTATGGCACAATACCTTGTAAGAAATTAGCTTCAAAATATTCAATAACTTATAATACGTGTAGGGTTCCTTTGCTTTCGTGAAATGAAATATTTGCTGCCTAGTTCCAGATTTTGACGACACTTGCATTCGTGAATGGCGAGCACTCGACCAGGGCTGAACCTAGGACTCTGGGGGGGGGGGGGGAGGGTGGCTGTGTAATCTTTCTGTAAATTCTTACGCAGAGCCCGTGGAACTGCCGTTAGGAGCTCGAGAAGGCTTGAGTCCTGTTTCAACTGTAGTGCCGCCGAGAGAACCTGAGGTTAGGGGGATGTGGAATTTGGCCATATTAGTAGTATAGGTGTGACATCTATACGCATTTAGCTTGAAGTTACGCAGGGGCCCCAAAGATTAAGACAAACACATTTTGCGTCACTTTCTGGGGCCATATTTGCATATATCATAACTTCAGATTAATTATGATCGTAGGCCTACGGATGCATTAGAATGCGTAGTGATTGCGGTGCTACTAGTGGAACAGTTGAAACGTGTTGGTAGGAGAAAGGGCACGCCAGGCTGGGCAGGATACCTCTCCCGGAGTGGTGGGGGGGGGGGTGCGAAGCATCCGGATCCGCCCTGTCTTTGGATCATTCCAGAACGTTATTACGCGATAAGCATAGAAACACGTTAATTTAATCACTTACGTAAAAACCAATACAAAACATTATAAAACTCAACGTGCCTTGTCATATACTGTCTGCAAAATCAAGGCTTGCTCGACAGTCGTCTCATTACGGCTTATCAGCCACCTACACCGAATGTGACAACCGCTGTCACGTGGCAACTCTTACATCACACGTCTCGCGTTCGAATCCTACCTCCACCTGCCGGTCACGAGTGGTGTCTAAGTAGACGGGACCGTGTCAGGAGCCGAAGACTTTCGACACACAAATGAAATTATAAATCGGGAAAACAATGCAATAATTTATGTTCTATTTCCTGTCATATGCTTGGATATTTCATAGCTGGCTTGGACATAGGCTTGCACGATTGTCCGATATTACCGAAAATCACGATTTCTTATCCAGCCACGATTTTTTACGATATGATTTTGAAAAAAATCGAAATATCACGAAAATTTTAGTTTCACGCCATATTCCTCCCATTTATCATGTATTTGTATAGTAGACTTCTATTACGGCAATCTGTTCAATTTATTTCCAAACCAACATCTTTGCAAGAGGTGTGGGCTTATATTAGGAATAGGTTAAGAAAAAGTTCTTTTAAAAGATGGACAATGATACGAAAATTTAACATGATTTACCGGTACAATTTTTTGCCGCCGTACTATATACCTCAAAACCATGGTCGCGTGAGTGAAATTATTACCTGGGACGGTATAAATATTGTATATTTCTTAATAAGCATGGTTTATAAAACCTAAATTAATACTAAATTTGACAATAAATTGCGTCGCGAAAATATATAAATCACGCGATATTGCTTGCTCTCCTGCTTTTGGAGGCGAGAGGTGGCGCGTTCACAAATGTGATAGCTAAATGAGACGGTATACTCGCTTTAGCCTGCAAGGTGAACTATCCAAGATGTTTCTGAAGGCTAACTATTATTAGTAAATGGGTACTAGGTAAATGCGGATCAGATCTAAACATTAGATATCTATGGATCTAATATCACGTGATTTGTAAATTTTCACAAGGACGGCAAGAAAAGTCAAATTGTAAAATTAATTTTGATCTAATAAACGATGATTATAACAGAGTACGCAATATTTGGGTTGTCCAATGTAATAATTTCACTCCCGCAATGCTGGGCAAGGTATACATTAAGCCAAGGTGTAAGGCGTTAAAAATTTACACCGGGAAATTTCCTATTTTCGTGTTATTAACGATCGTTCTTTAAGGATCTTGGCGACTGGATTTAAAGTGTTGGTTCAGATTTACCAATTAGAAGTCATATTCGGTTAAAACTGATATGAAAACTCAGCGAAGACGACATGTCTACATAAGCCAAACCGTGCAGTCCAACTCAACCCAAGACCAATTCACCCTGTGAATTCATATGCCATAAAATAAGCTATACGATATATCGCGATTTTATCACCATGATATATCGCGATACCTCCTAGGACAATATCGTGCAAGCCTACAGTTGGACAATCGATATATCCGTTTCTTACTATGCCCATCCCATTTCTTGCTATCCCCCCCCCCCCCCGCTCCCCACCCCCCTTCTCTATTTAAGCTCTGCACACGATTTGCGTGTACTGGCATCGATCTATATGCTTTGAACCCAGAGGTGACAGACTCCCGATTTCAAGGTAACTATACCTGTAAACTGTTGGATATTTCATCTAAGGCATACAATACAATACAATTCGTACATTTAACGGACCTTTCCTTTTCATGCCGGAGCTAGATCTATGCGATAAAATGACTGTGACGTCAGACTACGTCAGCATAATTGATTATTATGCTATATACTTGAGCGACAGACCAAATCCGTCCATTATTTTAGCTACATCTCCATATGTATTGTTATTTCCGCATGTTAAAGTATTCTATCTATCATATCTAAGCCAGAGAGTCAGGAATGCTAATATGCATAACACTAATCCAGAGCAATTAGGCAATGAGATAGCACTATTGTCGGGACCATCCTGGACCACAGTTCTTGGTTTGTTTGCAGTATCAGTGGTCTGTGACGTATCTGAGGTATGCTTGGTTTGTGGTTCAAGGCTGGATACTGCAGCTCTCAGTAAGGGAAATGTTTTGCCGCTTGGACAATATGCACCAGAGAAGTCATCAAGGTCAAGCGACCACAGCATGAAACCACCCAAGCCTTTTCGTTTCAACCAGCTCATCTGAATACAAAAGAGAATTTTTGGGAATTTTTTACGCTTAAATTTAAAATTAAAAGTATTTTAACAGAACTTATCCATCCATATATTACGTTATCTCTGACCACATTGCAATCGGAATTTTGAGAATTATGCAAGAGCGAATTCCAGGACGACAGGTGTCCATTAAAACCTGATGGTGCCGAAAGATGTTGCAATCTTTAACAGATACAGCATACAGCATCAAAGATTTCAAACCTAACACGGCGTATCAGGGCAATTCAACTCAAGACCCTGGATAAGAGAATACAGAAATTTCAACTTGACACATGGCAACCATTCCATCATGGAAATGCAACCTATGCGAACGAATTGATGGCACGTAACCACGAAATACCTTGATTTAACAAGATTGCTGCCCTATGCAAAAAACCCAACTACCGAACTATTTTCACAATATTAAACAACGCATTATCGCCCGTATGATCTGTGTAATATATATAATCGAATAATGCTTATTTGCCCCCCCCCCAGCACCACCCCACCCCACACCACCCTACCCCATCTGGGGATTTAGAACTATATACTAATGCTTAGAACGCTGATCTAAATCGGTCGTCCCAAATGTACTGTTTGGTGTCGAGCAACATCAGCTTCAGCAAAGAAATAACTAACACTAATTTGAACATGACTGGGAAGAATTCTTTTCTTTGCACATAGATGTCGTAACGACTGAAATACTGGGACCATTTAGCAGTCGCATGACTAACAAGGGCAGTGTGACGTTTGTCAACTTGGGTGGTGGTGGAGTTGGGAGGGAGGAGTTCAAACCTAGTGTGGATCTGGGATGTGTAAAGCCCTCCCTACCCACCTGGATAATTGAGTAATTTAGACAATATGAAGCCATTTCACGCCTCTTAACAGCACAATACTCATGACGCTAATATATGATTACATCATTACACATCTCTTATGGGAACATAGCATGCTTTGAATGCCCAATATTGTGGCGATGCCTGTATGCTTAAATGATGTAGAAAAAAGCAAGGATATGTTTCAAGATCGTGACATACTTAATCAGGGCTAGGTACCGATCTTATTGATACACATCCTTAATTTGGCGAGTGTGGCGAGCCTAGCTTGGTAGCCATTCATTTAATTATATTAATTTAGACTATTTTTATTGCCTATCCTGGTCATAGTGATTTCAAGCACTGATGTTTATTCCAGCTTATTGCCTATCCTGATCATAGTGATTTCAAGTGCTGATGTTTATGCCAGCTTATTGCCTATCCCGGTCATAGTGATTTCAAGTGCTGATGTTTATGGCAGCTTATTACCTATCCCGGTCATAGTGATTTCAAGCACTGATGTTTATGCCAGCTTATTGCCTATCCTGGTCATAGTGATTTCAAGCACTGATGTTTATGCCAGCTTATTGCCTATCCCGGTCAGTGATTTCAAGCACTGATGTTTATGCCAGCTTATTGCCTATCCTGGTCATAGTGATATCAAGCACTGATGTTTATGCCAGCTTATTGCCTATCCTGGTCATAGTGATTTCAAGCACTGATGTTTATGCCAGCTTATTGCCTATCCCGGTCAGTGATTTCAAGCACTGATGTTTATGCCAGCTTATTGCCTATCCCGGTCAGTGATT
>CM067369.1:24613748-24618748 GCA_034401795.1 Chaetoderma sp. LZ-2023a | reverse complement strand
ACGATCAGCATTGCTGTCATAACCGTATGATGTCACGCTGAGAAAATCAACCAAGCTGTATTTGAAAAATTATAATTATTAACCATAGCTTGACAATTGACATCATTAACCTAAATGTGATCATTATCTAAGTCGGATATCTAAACTAAAACGACGAGACGGATTTTGTTAACATAAATAAAGAGATGATAGAATATCTAGCGTTCCAGAAGAAGATTCGGAAAACCACACAAAATGTATCAGTAACGTGCCCACAATGTAGCATATCTCAATCTTCTACCCATAATGCAGCATACCTTGAGGTTTTCCTCCATCTTCTACCCATAATGCAGCATACCTTGAGATTTTCTCTATCTTCTAGCCACAATGCGTCCCTACATTGAGATTTTCCCAATCTTGCAACCATAATGCAGTCTACTTTGACGTTTTCTCTATCACGTACCCCCAATGCAGTCTACTTTGACGTTTTCTCTATCCCGCGTCCACAATGCAGCCTACCTTGAGGATTTCTCTATCCCGCGTCCACAATGCAGCCTACCTTGAGGTTTTCTCAATCCCGCGTCCACAATGCAGCCTACCATGAGGTTTCTCTATCCCGCGTCCACAATAAGCCTACCTTGAGGTTTTCTCTATGCCGCGTACACAATGCAGCCTACCTTGAGGTTTTCTCTATCCCGCGTCCACCATGCAGCCAACCTTGAGGATTTCTCTATCCCGCGTCCACAATGCAGGCTACCTTGAGGTTTTCTCTATCTCTTATCCATAATGCAGACTACATCGAGATTTTCTTTACCTTCTACCCGCAATGTTTCCAATCTTGAGATTTTTCCCTATCGCCTTCCCACAATGCAACATACCTTGAGATTTTCTCTATTGCTTATGCTTAATGCAGACTACATCGATATTTTCTTTACCTTTTGCTCACAATTGCTTTCGATCTTGAGATTTCCCCTGTCTCCTTCCCACAACGCAGCTTACCTTGAGATTTTCTCTACTTCATATGCTTGAGGGAGCAATGCTGCTGAACCGCTAACGGAAGCTGAGAGCTGAAGGCGGGACGTATTACTGCTGCCAGCACGCGACTCCCTCCGAAACTCGTCATGTAATTCCTGTGTATGAGACAGTCCATGAGTTAGAGGTTCATATTTCACCCTTTGTTACCATCTCAGGGGGACTAAACCTTGTACCACCTTTTTTCATCCCTTATGTTTGTAGATGTCAGAAAGGTATGATAGACATATCTAAGTGGCAGCTAAATATGTGTATGCTATGCCCCGCCCATCACTAGCTAAGCCCCACCCACACCTCGCCGTGATGGGATTGATCGTTCCCCGAATGCTCTAGCTATCAATTTCCTGAAAACTATGCATGTAACCTGTTAAAAATCTTGTAACTAATTTGACTGGGTGCTGTTGCTGCCTATGGCAGCAAAAGCGCCCAGTCAAATTAGTTTCAAAATATTAAACAGAATATTTATTAAATAGTAAAGACATAAAATTTGTACAACATCGCGTAGTCCGTTTTCATATATGCGGTTGTGGCGTACTTATCTACGTCATTCATGACGTCACAATGACGTCATTGATTATGATGTCATTCTACACGTCACGTAGTTGATTATGACGCCATAGGATGGATGGATAAAGTGGAAAAGTCTATTACGCTATTTTACCAGCTATTTAGCACATACGGCACCACATTATGACAAAGCAAATGCATAGTGTGGAAATCAACTACAATAAACCCATCTATAAAGATCGCCCTGGGAGGTTGAGAAGGCGGTGGCCGTTATAGGCAGGTGGTCTATCTGTGGAACGTCATGTAATGTACTGTTTCTTTGCTTTTTGTTGCTTCGCAACCCAAATATTGACATGTACAATTGAAAGGGAATGGCGTAATAATTATGTAAACTCTTAACAAGCTCATGTGCTTCATCTTTCCGTATGTGAGACTGATAAAGATTATGCCACCTGGTTGATCTGAAGTTCTCCACAGACGTCTGAAGGCGGTCCTTCTGTATTTGCCTATTTCTAACGTTTAGAGGGGGAACCTATGAAAGCGATGTTTTCAGAAATAACTAAGATATTTTGTGGTTTAAGGCATCAGACGGCCGCAAAAGGATGCGATCGGTAGAGTTACGCGAGAACCTCTTCCCTCGCAGAAAATCAGCGGCTCCTAGATGGCGTGTGAGCCGCTTAAAGATATGGTTCGAACTGATGAGTGGGAGCTGACGATTTTCCCACCAAAACACTGTCACGTGATTGATGAACGAGCACATGGTTTGGTGTATAAATGCGCCCACGTTCCTATAATGCCTAAAGATGGTGACAATCTTATCATATAAAAATTTGATAAAACTCACTGGAAAATAGAATCTCAAAAAATAATAATTGTACAAGAAAAGTTAATAATTATAAAATTTAATTGACCAATATAATAAAATCTAGATGAACTATTTTCCAATCATAACGGCGCCAATCATGTGCAATGAATGTGTCATGTTAATTTCAAGTAATATTGATGCCTGGTCTACCGTACAAACATCGACTTCAAAAAACACTAGATCGATCAATAGTTCACCGAGTTACATAGTGGGATGGACTTAGGCCGCTAGGACAGATCATACAATTCTATACTCTGTGGTAATCAGTTACAGCCAGGAGCCTAACTAGCATATGAATTGAGAACTATCCGATCAGACGTTTATTTCATGATCATAGGTATGAATACATGGACAGTGGAGCGGGAATAAATGCTAATACTGGATTAACCCATCATATCCATGTTCCCTAAATTAATTAAATCATTAATAGTCTGACGTCACACATATACTGTGACGTCACACATCATAACAGCCTCGTTGGCAGAAGTTTCTTGCTATGCACGGAGGACGACATCTGCTCCAAAAGAGCAGCAAAAAGGGCGAACGTTCTTGTCCATATAGACGAATTCGGTAATGCGGTGCCATTACAACGCGAGGGGTTGACTTCACGTTGCTCGGTGAGCGAGGTCGCCATCCACAGTTTTACGGCTAAGATGGTCGATCCTCTTTAGAACGTTCCTTGTTGCAAGAACGGACAAGAACGGACCGATCGCTAGACAGCAATGGAAATAAGTTAAATGGTGCTTAAAGCGGCAGATCTAGCAAACTGTAGGGAAAAGAGAACTAGATTAATTCGTGTGTGCGTGCGTGCGCGTGTGTGGATAGAGAGAGAGAGAGAGAGAGAGAGAGAGAGAGAGAGAGAGAGAGAGAGAGAGAGAGAGAGAGAGGGAGGGAGAGGGAGGGAGGGAGGGAGGGGGGAGGGAGGGAGGGAGAGATTGTTGATCATGATGATGGTGATCAGCGTGGTGATTTTCGTGATGATAGTGGTGGTGGTGGTCTTGGTTGGTGGCGGTGGTGGTAGTGGTTGTGGTGATGATGGTAGTGATGGTGGCTGTGATGATGATGGTGATGGTGGTGGTGATGGTGGTGGTAGCGGCGGTGGCGGTGGCGGTGGCGGTGGCGGTGGCGGTGGTCCTACTAGCGTCGTACCTGTAACAGACGCGTATATTTCTCTTTGCTTCCTGCATGAAAGGCGGGATGTACCCAGGCGATGTCAATACCATCAAATCCCCATGCACGGAGATAAGCTGCTGTATTGGATGCGAACGTTCTCCTGCTAGACAGGGTCGCAGAAATCACATCCCAACCCGCTCTCCCAGCTGTGGAACCACCAAGCGACAGCATCGTTATCAGATTCTCGTTCTTCATCTTGATCCGGTTGAACATTTCAAATTCGCCAATCTCGGAGGGGCTTTTACTTTCGTCATTACTTTCCGTGGGTAAAATGGACAGTGTCACGTCATCCACAAACGCGAACGCGTACATGAGATGCGTGCAGAGAGTGGTGTGGATTTGCTCTGTAGTGAACTGTGAAGATGCAGGCTGACGCGTGCCAGACCAGTTAGTGTAATAGCAGCCTCGCTTGTAAGGGTAACCTATGATAATAATAGCCAGACCAGTTAGTGTAATAACATGGTAAATAATAATAATAATAATAATAATAATAATAATAATAATAATAATAATAATAATAATAATAATAACTAGAGAACATTTACTGAAGTAACTGTAAATCTGCGATATCTGGCCATGAAGAAATAGCCTCTTCTTACTTGACCATTGAACACGTCTGGTGCTGATCGGATAAAAACGCTATGTGTAGTCACAGATCAAAGATATATGCTTGAAAGTCACATAAGTTTACACTAAAATGTCACCTTGACCATAAGGATAAACTAAGGTGTGTCTTCTAACATGCTCATTGAAGCTGCGTGATGAAAGGCATGTAACTTATACCAAACATGAAAATTGGACAATTTTACATATGAATAACCTTGACCTCAAGGGAGATATTAAAGTTTTCATTTCGAATCCTTTTCGATCTCTCAATGTTTCAAGAATCTGGCCAGGATCGATGAGAATCTGAAGAAAACTCTAGGAGAAAACGTTATTCAAATATTTCTCCCATAGGTCTTTTATGGGAACATGTGTCACGGAAAAGCTGATTACTCGAAAACTGCTGGGTTGGTCAACTTTAAATCTTACACCAACTAAAGACAATATACCATCTAGAAGTTCACTAAATTTTAAGTCGATAGGAGCCGAACACAATTTTGGCGGCCATTTTGAATGAGTTCATTTCTGCAAAAAACAGAAACTGGTACTTTTAACCTCAAAATGTGCGTCTGATCGCCATTTTGAAAATTTTATTTGCAAAAAATAGATTTTTCCAGCAATTTTCATCCAGAGTTCATTTTTGCAAAACAAAAACTTGTATTTTTGACCAAAATATTCACATGGCGGCCATTCTGAGACACTTTTTTTCAAAAAGTCCGCCATTAGTAACATCCCAACCAAGTATGGTAGTGATCCGATGAAAACTCTAGGTGTAGTCGCAGCTCAAAGATCCATCCTGAAATTCCCATTCAATCACTACGTGGCAATTTTCCATGCATTG
>CM067369.1:24586208-24613248 GCA_034401795.1 Chaetoderma sp. LZ-2023a | reverse complement strand
ACGACACGACGATGTTACCCCCGCCTCCGCCCCACCAACACACGCCCAAACGCACCCCACCCCCGCCCTATTACAAGGAGGCACATATTATTCTGGTTGAAGATGTTACAAACTAGCCTCCCGTGAGATTTGTTTGTCAAAATTTATTTTTTAATTTAACCAGCATCTTCATAATCTCAGTAAGCAGAAAAATAGTGGAGGCAATTTTACTTTTTACATTTAGTGGTTTTATAAGGTCATTTTTAGATCCTTTAGACCACCGATCTGAATTCACCTTTCCAGAGTATCCATTCATCATCAGACCTCGTATGACGTCATAATCAGCTCAGGCGTGTATGATGACGTCATAATTATTACGTCACAAAGGGTTCCATATAGACCGTCACTAAATCTCAAATGGTCCGACACGTTGCATGAATTGTATATCTGTGTAATTATTTGCTATTTAATAAACATGCAGTTGAATATTTTGAAACTAATTTGACTGGGCGCTGTTGCTGCCTTAGGCAGCAACAGCACCCAGTCAAATTAGTTTCAAAATGTTTAACAGCTTACCTGTGTAGTTGTTTTGGGAATTGATAGTCAGGGTGTTCAGAGATCGATCGATCGACACGAGCGAGGTGTAGGTGGAGCTTAGCTAGAGATGGGCTTGGCATAGCTAAACCGGAAAGGTCCATTGCCGCATAGTATAGCCATGTTGTATATCAAATGAAAGCTTGTGGCGTCTCCATTGCAAATAATCTCATTGGATCGATCGATGGTGGAGGCATCGGGTAAGAACGTCTATGAAAATCACTCTATGAAACACATTCTTTGATTAAAGGCCCGCATTGTTGAACATAGAAAACGTCGAGACAAAATTAGTCCTCTGTCATGCCTGTACAGGTGGTTGTAATGTAGCTGTTGTGGATGGAAGTTGTTCACCTTCAAGGTTTTTAGTCCTGAAGAGCTCCCAACACAAGTCATGAACAGTTTAGCAATTGCTTTTAAATGAATATACCTTACAAAGAAAACTTTCTAGATTTTGAGATCATTTTCGTCTAGACTTTGGGATCATCCAAACTTTTGGAATGTTTTAACTACATCTTCGTCAGGTTTGAGAGATAAAAACTAATAGTTTTAGTTGCCATGGTATTGTCTGAGTTGCAACAAGATCAATCAGTAAAACAACCACATCAGTGTCTGGGGGGGGGGGGGCACACACATGTCTCTAACCGAACTACTTTGAGCTGTTGCATCAGTCACATGAAGCGATATTTGAGTGTCAGCTTCCTCGTGACTATGTGCTGATAAGTCATGACTAAAATGTTGTGTTTGCTACTGTACGTTGAATTGATGACGACTAGTCTCTGTTCACTTTCTTTGAAGTGCTTCAACAGTCTTTTCCCAATGTAGTCTATTCGCTGACTTTTAATGAGAAATTTAAGGAGAAATTTCGGGGAAACATTGCACATGCTCATTGTATTATAAACTTTACAGGTTGTGTAGTGACCCCTCCTTTTGCTCGTGTATACTCTTTCAATGACTCGCTGATGTGTCTGTGGAATATAACTCTTCCTTCTGCATAGTGCTTCATCATCATGCCAAAAATTTGCTTAAGGAATGCATCGCCAAGGTCCATGTGGTGTTTTCACGCTCTGAACAGCCTGGCCATGATGACTCTATCTCTACCATTGCTGAGCTCTATCTGGCCAAATTCATTCAAGTTACTATGTGTATCACTGCCTGTCCCACGTGGTTTGGGTTCATTAATCACTGGTGCTGGAACTTGCGGCCTATTGGGGTGACCATGCATTTGTTGATCAGTTGCAGGTCCATGTTTACATATGGCCAAATTGTCCTGCTCCTCAAGGAGCTGGCTGCTGCGAGTAGGTCTCTATCCCCCTAATAAAGGAACTCTTGTCCGTTGGAATCAGCAGGCTTCCATCTGTTGCAAAGAGCAACCTTGGAATGACTCCCATCTCATAGGTACCTATTTTCGCCAATAACTGCTGAATAACAAAGAACCTGACGAGTAACCAACAGACTTTACGGAGGTTTACGAGCTTGTTGACTAAACCAATTCTTGTGGGGGGGGGGGGGGGTTGGAGGTTCAAGCATGCACTGTGTGTCTTGTTTTTAAATTACTTGAGCGGGTCCCAAAGTGACATAGAAGAGGTTAATTTGGTATTTATAAACTCTTCATACGGAACCTGTCCTTTCTTGTCTCTGTTTAAAATGTAATCTTTGGCATCATCTGGTGCAGCTATCATAGAAACGATGTTTGTGAGTTGCAGCCTATTGTTGAATGGATTACATTCATAATGATCCCCAATAGCACACTTGATCTTCATAGCATTGTTGGCATATGGTGTAGTTATGGATCCTGATAGCTGGTAGTATTCATTTTGCCACGAGCTAGAATATGACGAGTGGCGGTTCTGAAACATGTTTACAATACAAGCTCTCTCTCTCTCTCTCTCTCTCTCTCTCTCCCTCTCCCTCTCATCTCTCTCTCTCTCTCTCTCTCTCTCTCTCTCTCTGTGGAGCTGAAAGAAGGAGCATATTCAATGCAGATTCACTTTGTGCTATTCCTGTAATGACCCCAGTAACTTTCAATTCTCTAATTTTTTGTTCTAAAGTATGGTAGACATACAGATTGGAAAATGGCCTGCTTATCATTTTGGCACATAAGTCATCACCTCTGGGGACTGTCTACGTTTTTGGACATTTTGTCTTCATCTCGTACATTTGTGCAAGGTGCAGTGGCATTAATCGTGCATAAATATGCAGATCATGGGCTAAGAAGCATTTGATTTGATCGTCGTTGGCTGCTAGATATTCTTCCCAGTCACCTTGTCTACAGGCACGAATGTGATGTTGCAGACACTCTACTTACTGTAAGTAGTTCAGAAGGATTCTACCTAAGTCTCCATGTTAGCTATTTGTCATTTTCTGATCAATGATATCAGAAATGTGTGTACATAAATCATGGAACACGCAGGCAGTCTTCATTACGCTGGTGAAGAGAAGTGAGCAGTTGGTATCGCAATGTCAAGCAGTGGGCCTGGCGAAGATTCACTAAAGAGTTACTCATACATCATGAGGTACCATGATAGATTATATGATACCCTGCGCCACGAGTGAATGCTTTACCAGCAAATATCTGAGTGGATGGGGAACTCAATAACTGTCTCTATCGCTACGGTATCGAGCCCACTGCCTTCTATGTACTTCCCTAAATCGTCGAGGAAGGTAAAACCAATGTGGAGTTCTCTACGTCTCAGAAGCCAGTTTACATTTTTTACACTAGACTGCAATTTGATGGCTCTTTCAGAAAGATTCAAATCTAGAGCAATCACAGTTTTCGTATTGCATCCTAGCATAACGGCTGATATATTTTGTGTTAACGATAGCATTATGTGTAGTGTAGCATAGTCTGTTAGTGATTGGCAAAAAAGTGGTGCAATTATATCAGTGTTTTCTAGTGTCTTGTGACTGTAAAACTAGAGAGTAAGTCGCTGCCCATGCAGCCATTACATATCTTATCTGAGCACGGGATGCTTATCTCTCAGTACTTTCCAATATATTCAAAATATGGTGTCCTGACAGTCCTGATAATCCTCACGTTCTTGGCCAATTAGCTACAAAGATCCCTGATTAGTATCACTGTACTCTAACACTGTAACATGGGATGGCTCCTGAATACTATCACTATTGTCTAACACCGTGACATGGGATGAGTCATGAATAGTATCACTATTGTCTAACACCATACCATTGGATGATTCCTCTATATGAGCATTTGAGACTTTGAGAAATATCTTCAGTGATATGTCATGCATCTTTAGATAATTAAGAAGTCAAAAGCCATGATAAATCTTTTATTTCATACTTCGTTAACAAACCTGAGAGCGAGCTAATTTGATATGTTATAAACTGGATGGGTGTGATCACTACATGATGTTGGGCATGATATAGTACTTCGAGTTGTATGGGTGTGAACTTGTCTGGAATATTGATGGGCCAGTTGACAGGCTCACCATCCTCTATATCTTCCTGGTTTAAGACAAGAACTGTACAATGCAATGTGTTGTGGCTATCACATGTAACTTAAAAAAAGTTAATGTTTTCTACTACCAAAGAATATTGACTTGCCTTTCTTAGCAAACTGTAGTGAACAATATCTACCTGTTGACCTCATCTGTTCAACTACACCACATTCAACTCGCTTCCCTAGATTAATAACAACATCCTAACTAGGACCTAGGTTAAGTTCAGATAATAAATTGATAAGCATGTTACCAATAACTAATCTCATGGAAACCTGTATCGCTCATTTGAATATAGAGTGAATGTTTGCCATGAAAAATGTCTATGTGCACCCAAAGCATTGTTCTTCTATACACGTTCTCTCACAAAGCTCCAGACATCAACACCATTAGGTTATTGGTGTGTGCGATATCATAAGCTTTCATTTAATATACTACATGACCATAGTTTACTGAGTTTTGGGATCACGACCTTGAATGGCCTCAAATGATCTCATAAAAAACTTAAATCCAAAAATTAAAATTGCTACCACTCTTTTTCTGTCTAGTGAGACACTAGAAATGGCATTTAAACAAAACACAATTCTGGCAGACAAAGCTCACGGGATGACATGGCCAACCAGACTACAGTTTGTCATCGCTCATCATCAGAAAACTCAAACAAAAAAGGAACCCATTAATAAAGAATAATACTGAAATAATATATAATAGACAATGAGACGAGCATTGTAAGTCCGTAATGGAATTTCCATTCCATTAGTGTTCATCTTCTGAGGCGGATCCAGAAATTATTGAAGGGAGACACTTGGGATAGGTCTGGGAGGGAGTCTGGGAGGAGTGTCCCCCTCCCAAAAAGAGGAGTGGGTGGGTTTCGAGGGGGGGGGGTGCTCCCTTAGAGAAATATTGTGAATTTAAAACTGCTGAGATGCGATTTCCAGCCTTCTGAGTGGAAGTATTGAATTTGATTTTACCTGTAATTTAGAACTTTCTTGGAGATAATCAAGCAGTCAAATGAAAAAGAAGTATAAATGGTAAGACAGATAATAAGATTGTGAACATGCATTAATCATTCTATTCATCTATTCATATTCATAACTTAGTAATGCTACATACCACTGCAGATGTGGTGTGTCCATTGAGGAATCATAATCCGATGCAATTTTTAGAACTTTAAAATTGCATCAGCTAAGGTGTTGTCTTCACTACCTTAGAGAATAAGTGTGATTCTGGTAGTTTGCATTACTTAACGTAATGCTTTACTTATACATATGAATAGGTCAATAAATATGTAGGTGGGATGATTCCATGACCTAGAGATGGACAAATACTGGGAGTCCTGACAAAATCTTTAAGCCTTTGAACATGAAAGGCCAAATTTCAGGAAGAATCCTTTATAATTAAATAATCTCTTGAGTAGTTTGACACAAATACGACCGAGAGCTGGTGCTGCCTAAGGTATAAAGGGATAAAGGATGCAACAGCTTCCAGTCAAATTAGGTTTAAAATATTCAACAGCTTACAGACTAGTATGAGTGTCTTGAAATTGAGATTTGATGGCTTCAGGGTTCAACGGAAAATAATTTTCTATGACATCTTCATGACTTATGAGAAAACGTTTTAGTTAAGTGGAGGGGTGAGGTGGGGGAGATGGCCAGGGCAACCCGGGCCACCCCCATTGGATCCGCCACTGAGTCTTATTAGCCATTAAAAATTATGATTTCAATGACGCAAAATCAGCTATAATTTCGTCCATTGGCAGCGAGTCAAAGATTTCGTGTTCAATGCTGAGAAGTGATAGGTTTGACATTTGTGCCTGTACCATGGTTTAGCGCAAATAGTATTTCACATGCTTGGGGACGCTCGCCTCTACAGTTTGTCATCATCAGCGAAAGGAAAATGAACAGCATATTTATGACATTGGGGATCGAATTGTAAAGAGCGGCATTCCCCATAACTACATGGTACATCTACAGCTTTGGAGCTTCATTTTCTTTGGTTGTTAGATTAGCACCTGCAGACGCGAAATCAGATCGTAAAATTGAACTCAGGAAGTTCAGTTCACTGGAAAGATCAGGCTCAAGATCTGAAATATATATTTCCACCACTGTTTTCACGAAGATGTTGATTTCTTCCACCGTTAGAGTTGTGAGCCGCAGCAGGAGGCCAAACTTCCCATGGATGTCTGAATACGCAGCACGCCAGTTTGTGAGGGCTGTCACCAGCTTGTCCACAATAGGAAGAAAGGAGTCAACTCGAAAGCGATCTGCAGGTGTTTGAACAGTGCTGTTTTCACTTGTTCCTGGAACACCATCATTAACATACTCTTTCATATTTGTGTTTTGCTTACGCTTCCGACGTTTTTCCTCAGGATAAGTATTATTGCCAGTCATATCTTTCCCTTTCTATTCAAAGAATGAGAATTTCGAACGTTACAATGTGCTGAACACTATGAGGCTATCAAAGAGGGAGCTGGCACTGCTAAGGACGAGTTTAGGATCTTGAAGCATCAAAATAATGGTGTTAAATCGTAAAAGAACTTCGCACTAGAGTGATGCCATTATCCCAGTTTCCAGATTGTCCATGGTGTTCACCAGGCCTCTTGCTTCCAAACGGCACTCTGGCTTCTGTTTTGGCGCATCTCTGAGTTCCTCTAGTGCATTCTTGATGGATGAATAACCGGAGCATAGTGCTTTTGTAGGATCTGCATGCGCGTATCATCGTGTGGCACAGAGCCGTTTGACAACTGGAGTATTCAACAAAGCATTAGTGAGTACATATAGCTTTTGCACAAAGTCGAAGAACCTAATAGCAACAGGACAGCAGTCCGCTGCTGATTTCCAAGCTAGATTCAGTGAATGTCCAGCACATGTAATATAAATTGCCAAATTGTTTTTGCCATAAATGAATCCCTGCATGCCTCATGTTCGAGGCGTTGTCTTAGGACTGACAATGACAACATGCAATGTCAATATCCAACTCCTCCAGAAGTGACAGCTTTCTCCAGTATGACTTTCAATCATAATAAACTGAATAAACTGCCCAATGGGACGATCACGAGTCACATACCGCAAAATTACTGTTAGCTGATCACAATGAGTTATATCTGGTGTTGAAGCGACAGAAACTGAGTAATATTTCGCAGTCTTGACTTCTATTACAATTTTGTCACGAGCCTTTTTGGCTAGAAGAGTGATAAATTCATCGCAGATAGTGGATGATAGGTATGGAACCTGACCTCGGTCAACATTCCCATACTGAGTTAGATCTTGTGCTAAGAATGGGTCAAACTGCGAACTGCCTTCCAGTTTCCGTTGTTTGGTGAACCAATGGTCTCGTTACTGCCAGGAAATGCCAAGCCACGTGTTGCTAGCAACTTAATCACGACCACACCTGGTTTCAGTACATCATGCCCGTATCTGTAAGTGCATTCAGTTTGCTTCGCGTGTTCACTGTAAATCTGGCCTTTCGAGCTTGAGCGGATCCACATCGCTTGAACGGCTTCCAAGTGATGTTCACTTGTCTCATGCTGGGAATTACATCTCTCAGCATGTTTCCAATTGGAGAAGCCTGGGCAAAATTGGTAAATGGGAATCTCAGAGTTTACTTTTAAGAGAAGGCAGCAGGTGAAGCAGAATAGCGTGCCCTTGGATAGGGAATAGCAAAGCCAGTCACGAATGGTCTGACCTCTCGTAAGATTATGAACACAGATACACATTGATTGTGTGCACATTCGTTTCACCTTGCCATCAATCCTCACTGAAGCTTCAAAAGGTCCGTTGAGATGTTGGCAAGTTGAGGAACCATTAGCAATCCAGAAACAGCGTGATTCTTCATTGATGTCGTCCCACACCCACTTTCCAAGATCATCTCCTGGCGCTCCTGGAAGTATGGGCATGGATGACTCTGACTCTGGCTCGCTCTCGCCATCTCATTCTCATAAGCATCAACAGTTTCAGTTTCCTAGATTTTGCGTGTTGTGTGCACGTGTGCACGTGTTCATCTTCTTCAGCAGTGGCAGTGACGATGACAGTAGCACTATCAGGAGGCTGGACAGCAGCAGCATCACTTCCCGCATCTTTTATGGTAGAGAAAAAACTGTCTATCTTCGAGGTTTTTGCGAGTTCATTTTCCACTCGATTTTGCTTGTCTTTTTTTCTCTCGCTTTCTGTGCACCGCCTTCAGACCTTTTCATCATTTTCTCTGTTTTTCAGAAAAAACTAAAATAACAGTTATCATGACTATAGTTATTTTATGCTGAAGAACATAGCACATCGCCAAGTTTGTACCATATCCTGTTATGCAGTTTTCTCTCTTTACAAACGAAAATAGCCCTCTGGACATCATGTCCTGGCAACTATTCTCGTTTGTAAAACGCGAAACTACATAAAACACATTATTCACTCAAAAAAAAGCTTTTGATAGAAAAAATTGGGGGCTGGCCAAGATCTGGTGCCGGAGGCAAATGGCTCCGCTGCCCCTATTATAACCTGCTACTAGTCACAGAAAGCCGCTAGATAATGAATGCTATCAGAATGAATGATAAAAGATGAATAGACAAATATCTGAAGTCTGTTTATATTAGTCTCATGGAGATACATCTAAATTGCCTCATAGATGACCTATGTCCAAGAAGAGACATAGTTGACAGGGAAAGCTTTGCTTACAAAGATTTGCAAAGGACTATTTACAACAATCACTTCAGTTTATTCAGAATTGTGGATTCCAAGGGCCAGCAGAACAAAGCCACTTGCACAAGACAGCAATGCCATGTAGTGTGTTCACATTTCATCGTATCACATACCACAGATGCAGGAAATAGTCACGAATCCTTCTCCCACGTATTAACACACTATGGTGAGTCTTGAACTGATGCGCTGAGTGTGCATCAGACGGAGCATCCTTCAAAGGTGCTGAAGACAGGATATTGGATTGGTGTGTTCTGAAAACAAATTCGTCCACAATATTAATGAACATCTCACATCTGTTAACAGTTACTTCAAATAATGGCAGGTGATCATGATGTGCTGGGCATTTATCAGGTGGCTCTTCTTTCTCTGATATGAGCAAATTGAGACCAGCAGTGATAGAGGCTATATTTCGGATGTTTATATCAGGAAGAGAGTGCTGACCTCGGAACCCCTCTCCACCAACTACAAACTTTTCTATCCTAACGAATATTTCCACCAGCGCACAATGGGAAGCTGATGCAATATCAGGTGGCACATCCTTCACTGATGCCAACGGTGTGGCTGTTGATGGCAACCTAATTGGTATCAGCTCGGCTTTGACAGTCTCTGCATGCCTTTTAATGTGATGCATAAAGCCTATGTCAGGTGGTCGCTCTTTCACTGATAGAGGTGTTGCTTGTCTAGGCATCTCACACACATAAGGCTCAAACTGACTGACTATATGTCATACCAGTAATTTATGTTCATCGTCAGGTGACTCTTCCTTTACTGACCCAAAGATTGTTAATTGCGAATGAAGCAGATTAACCGAAAGGTCATGTTGTGGACACATCAGGAGCAAGGCATGAACAACATCTGCACTTGATATGTCCGATATAATGTGACCGATACTGTGTGGCATTGCAGTTTAATCTCCAGCCATGACCTATGGTCAATCTACATCGAGCACTCTCTCCACACCACTAGTCGGGCCATGTATCAGGAAGGCTACCAGACCAGCATTGTTCTCTGGCACTAAGCATCTGACTCAGTTAGAACTCGAGCAAGAAGTACACCTGAGTGACAGTGAAACTGAGTTATTCAACCCTATCATGGCCACCCCGATGCATTCTGAGCTAACTGCCGCTGAACGATTTCAGTTTTTCATTCATCGGTACAGCTGCACTCTCCTCCAGCCTATACTATCCTGGTTCCTGCTGGAACGTCAACAGTCATTTCATCCATTGCGTTGACAGTTACCACCATCACACCGTTCTCTGCTGGAATTCCTACCACTGGCATATCTTATCCAGCTACAGAATCACTGGTGCTTCATCGCTCGACAGAACTTCTGCATCCCCAACAAGATCCGCAACCATCATTCCGACCTCTGCTGAAGGGCCAATTAGAGGGTTGCCAGCGGCTCCCCACTCTCCACCAGCTTATTCCTGTGTTTTCTCTCTGGTCACACCGATTTCATCACCAGTAATCATGGCGCCTCTATCTGTTATATCGCGATCAGTTTCCAAAACTCTTTGAAAATCTTCCATTACCTAGAACACTGTCTATGTCGAACGATCTTTCTTCCTGCCAGTCAGTCCTGGATCTGACGCCTCCAGACTTTTTCCCGACGTCAATTCCGCAAGTGACAACAGTACCACCAACAGTTGCAACGACTACTCGCACTGACAACACCGTCAGCTCAGCACGGACACTGTCCACATTTAAGAGTAGGATCAGCAAATTCTGGACATCACCAAAGGTATGCTCTGCGTTCATATGTAGTGTGAGCCCACGCCGTCAGCCATGCTGCTCAGTCATATTGATTTATATCTAAAAATGGGATGGCTAAAGGCTACTGCTGGCCTACTGTGATAGAAAGATAGTGTTCAGTTAATAAAATGAGGCTATATAATGTTAAGGGATTAGATGTACGATATCGAACTTGTTCTGTTGTCTTTTTTAAATCTACCTGACTTGGAACCGTTGCTGCCTAGGGCAGCAGCGGCTTTCAGACAAATTCAACCCACAATATTCAACAGCTTTCAAGGATGGTACAATTGAAAATGAGATATAGTGGGAGTTTAAAGTCGGAATAGGGGAGGGATGTCATATATAGCGACTATATATTCTAGTCACCCAGTACTAAGTAACACATATGAATCACCCTGTATGCCATACTACCATATTACACATTCCTGATAATGATGCAACTAGGCTGATGTAGCTATTATAGGCCAGTTCCCGTATAGACATTGAATAGTCAAGGTTAAATCCGTGAGTCTATAACAAACATGAGTGGTCATGCTCGGAACTGTCACAATATTGTACCCACATAAAAGACTGCAATCAAAATAGCAAAGCTATAGTATAGGAAATAAAGTAACAAAGTGGATAGAAAACTATTTAATCAATAGAAAACAAAGAGTAAGAATTAATGATACAACATCGGATTGGGCAGAAGTAATCAGTGGTGTATCACAAAGAAGTGTTCTAGGGCCTGTCCTTTTTCTAATATACATAAATGATCTACCGGAACCACTAACCTGCTACTACAAAATATTTGCCGATGACACAAAAATATATGAAGACCCATCAACCAATGACATCCAAGATAACATAGACACGGTATGCGAGTGGTCCCGGACATAGCAGCTAGGCTTCAATACAAGTAAAACGCATGTCTTACATTTTGACAGTTCCCGAAACCAATACTCTATGACAACTGGTATCTCCCACATACAGTCAATATCTACATCACAGCTAGAAAAAGATTTGGGAGTGCATATCCAACCAGACCTTAAATTTGATATGCACATAAATAACATTGTATCTAATGCAAACAGTAGAGTAGGAATAATCGAAAGAACATTTTCCTGTATAGATCCGTCTACACTTACTTTAGTCTACAAATCTTTGGTGAGACCTATCCTTGAATACTGTAATTCAGCATGCTCGCCAAGGTTTAAATGACAATCCCAGCTATTAGAAAGAGTACAACGTCAGGCAACAAAGTTATTACCAAAAATTAGAGACTACAGCTACACAGAAAGACTCAGAACCCTAAATCTAATGTCGCTGAAATACAGAAGATTTCGAGGAGACTTAATCGAAAAACACAAAATCCTTAATGATATATACCACTGCAGATGTGGTGTGCCCATTGAGGAATCATAATCCGATGCAATTTTAGAACTCTCCACTAATACACACACCAGAGGACATAAGTTCAAGCTCAACATGAAATGCAGCACTAAAGATAATCGCAAGTACTTTTTCTTTAACAGAGTGGTACCCTATTGGAATTCACTGCCAGCAACAGTTCTAGAGGCACCAATGGTTGAATCCTTCAAAAGTAACCTAGGCATTCATTTCAAAGATATACTTCATGATTTTGACTAAACATGATTTGCATGAAGAGACACTAGCATAGAAAAACTCGGATAGCGATAAACACGGAAAATAACAACAACAGTAATAAGACCAACTTCGGCCTCCGCAAGTCAACATGTAACCGAATGCTAGGTGCAGCAGGGTGTAACCATGAGTGTAGGCGGCACACCACAGCTGACGCTGGGAACACTCATCTGCACCACAGCATTTCCACAAAACTTAATTAAGCGACATGGTCAAATCATCCAAGAACAAAATAGATATCTACTTCAGAGAAAGATATTCTGAATTAGTAAGCCATACTACACGAGCAGACACTGAGGCAATAACAAGCCAATGGCTTATGTCTCATAAAAGTGATGATGAAGAGTCCAGGATGGAGTTTGCTGACTTTGCTTCTTTGAGATACTTTTTTAATAATGACTGAGTTTTCAGGATATCCGCCATCTTGTATTGTATCGTATTGCGTAATTTCCTCCTCTGTTATGAGAACCGCCCAGACTGACAGCATCACTGCTCAGTGAGGTTCCTGGTCACATATCCGCACCCCTTGGGGTGTTTCTACAATTTTTTGTAACGTATTTACATAGTCTAAATCGTGAACCAGGGAGTCCATGACAGCTGTGACGTATGTTAGTTAGAGCAGGCTGTCAACTATGCCATTCCGTGAAGTCCAGGCTCCTCATATCTGTACCATTCACCTTTTTACATAGGCATCTTATAGGCTTCAATTATGGCATCCTGGATACAATCAGTGTGAGTTCTTTTACGCCCCCACCCCACCCCCGGTACAGATACCACATCAGATGGGACCGACGGCTTTATGTCCCCTCCGAAGGATGTGCCATTTGAATGATGTATCGGTTTCAGAATTCTGATAATGACGACTAAGTATGAAAATAAATCATCATCATCATCATCATCATCATCATCATCATCATTATCATCATCATCATTTTTGCGAGACATAAGCCATTGGCTTCTTTCTCTTTCTTTATGCTGGATACTCCTGGCAGAGGCACCTTTGCTAGAATGTCTCAAGTGTCGCGGATAAGTAATGATAAATCACGATAAATAATCATAATGATAATAATAATAATGACATCGAGAGGTCACCATATTTTTCATGATATGCGGGTAATAATATGCCGTATACGCAGATAAAATACAATGACCATGATAGTCTGTATGTTGATGTCTGGTAAACTTGAGTGTTGCCGAGGATTATGCTGCATAGTTATTGGGAGCCTTGTGTAGCAGCCGCAGTCTTTCTCAGTACACATAATAAACACGGTCCTGGGAGATCTTCCCGATCTGCATCTGATCTGCAAGTATGGTTGTCTAGTGGCAGCAAGACCTTTGCAGGACATGGCAAGATGGAGTCTAGTCTCTGCCTCATTATTGCATAATTTACAGATCGGGGAGACAGAACCCTTCCTGTCGAAGCGAGCTTTTGTGGTCTGCAATGTCAGGGCGCCACTGAGAACGTTTGCCTTATTTCTGGCCTTCATTGTTTCTGTGTTTGTGGATGATGAGTCACCCCATAATGGCGGAGGCTTGGTAAGCTGCAGAGAGACTGCTGACATATATTGTAAGATGGATTGTTCACTGATGGCTGTTGTAAATTTGTCTTCCCAGTAGTTGATGATTAGCTTGCGGACCTCGCTGTTCCATTCAACCTTTCCTGGGGGTATTGGCCAGTAATGAATGAGCACTGGGTAGACCATAAGACAGAAGCTTCTTCTCCACATAAATGAACCAAATTGATGATTTCGGTGATTTGGTTGCTAGCTGGCGAATGACAAGCTTACATTCAATGGAGGTCTTGTCTGCAATGACATTGCGGAACATACAGAGCAATTGACAGCACTCCCAAATAGGCCAAGGATAGCTGCAGTTGCTGTGCACCCTGAATGATTCTGGATCTGGCTTGTTATTGCCTCAGTGATAAATAATCTTGAATCTTGAATCTTGGGGTAGTATCCATCATCTGCACGCTTTAGACATGAGCCTACATGTCTGTCAACTTACTTTCATATCAGAGCGTATTCACAACTGAGCTCCCAATACAGGGCCTGACACTCAGATTCAGTTCTTTTACATGCCCCATGGCACAAACACCACATGAGACAGGACCGACAGCGTTACGTCCCCTCCGAAGGGCATGGCACTGTGCAGGTCTTTACACATATCCACATGCCTGAGTGCGGGATCGAACCTGTAACATTTGGATTCGATTCTTGCGGCAGAGGTGAATGCTCTAGACCTCTAATTGAATATGTATAATTATATTGTATATATTATGTCCACTTACTTACTAGATCTTACAAGGTGCTGAGTGGTCGCTGGCTCTAGTCCTCTATAACCACATCTTCTTCATCTGGTTCCTGGTTAACTATGTGACTTCCGGTAATCAGGGGCATTTTATAATTAAATAATACATCCTGGTTTCTCCAGGCCTTATCCAATCTATTTTTAAAAGCATTTAAACTGGGTGCATTAACTACATTGGATGGCAGATTATTCAAAATATTTACTATTATAGATGGAAATGCTTTAAGTCTTATATTCTTTTTAGATCTTTGTTTGCTTAATTTATGTTTATGTCCTCTAAATAGGCTGGATTTTTCGGTTGATAGCTTTAATTCAGGTCCTACTTCAGGACCATATACATTATTAAGTAGTTTATATACTTCAATCATATCTGCCCTATGCCTCCGGTATGATAATGTTGGCAACTTTAATACTCTAAGTCTATTCTCATATGGCATTTCTTTTAGGGCAGGTAGCTGCTTTGTTGTCCGTCGCTGGACACTCTCTATCGCATCAATGAGATTTTGGCTGTATGGGCTCCAGACTGGAGATGCATAGCCAAAATGCACTCTGACAAGTGATTAATACGAAAGAATATACATACAATATTCGAATTAGTCCTGCCACCATGTTTGCTGTTTTGATTTTAGCATTGATATGTTCGTAAAAGCTGTGCTTTTTATCGAAGATCACTCATATGTATTTCTCTGTGGTTGCATGCTCCAGAGTGTGTTCAGTATTGTTCAAAGATAATTTATAATCAAATTCATTATGTGGGTCAGAGTTTATATGTAGCACTTTGTATTTGGCTGGGTGGAATTTTATCAGCAATTTTCTGCAATTCTTGTAGATCATTTGGAGTTTCTGTCCATGCATCTATTTAACTTGAGTAGCTGAAGTGCTGTTGATCGCTTGTTAATGAATCCATATTGTTTGGTGATAAAAACTGATTTGTTCTCATATATTTGATGATCTCTCTACGAATGATTTTTTTAAATTAGTTTGCAGACTATGCTCGTTAGGCTCACTGGTCTATAGTTTGATGGTAATTTTTTGCTTCCTTTTTTAAAAATAAATTGCTGTTATGTTAGCTTCTTTCCAAGCATCTGGGAGTTTTTGTAGCCTAATGAAATTGTTGAAGATAATACACAGTGGAATTTTCAGTTCACTACTTAGAGTTTTGAGAAAATATGGGTGTAATTGATCCGGTCCTGCCGATTTTGCTATGTTCAGCTGATTCAGTTCCTTTTCTATACTCTCTTCATCAATAATTATATCTTGCATGACATTTTCTAATTCCTTCATCTCGATTCTGGGCAGATCACCAGCGTTTTCCTTTGTGAAAACATTGCAGAAGAATTCTTGAAGCGTGTCTGCCTTTCTTTCTCCGTTTTTGTAAGTTCTGATTTTGGATACTCTGAGTTCAACAATAACTCCATACATGTTCGGACTATCTACGCGAACCTAACTATGCAAACCTGAGCACGAATCACCAGCAGTCTCGCACCAACCCAGGACAGATATGTTGAATATTTCAAATTTCAAACACAATTTGACCAAAAATCGTTGACGCCATGGCAGCAACCATATTCAGACAAACTGTAAGAAAAACCTTCAACATCCTTCAACGTCCCAGATAGACCTTGTGCCCGGCGAAATATCACCCAGATCACCATACAAATATAGATTATATTTATTTGAGACTCACCCAGAATTGGACTCTATGACCTGACTTGTCGCATTCACATTCTCATTCGTGATTCACATCACCCTTCCATAGAAATTATTTCCTGTTTAACTTGTTATGTTGACGATTAGCAATGAAAGAGAATGACCAGACTTGGCTCTCGCACTATATTCACATCCCTACGCCAAGACCAAATAGTTGCCTTCTTTCACCCCACATAACAACAAATTCAATTAATTGAATCCATATCAAATAACCAATGATCGCACGTTAAACTGAATGATCATTACCCCCACCTCTTTCACGTATTACCTCATTTCTTAATGCAAACATCTCACTACATGCAATATTACTCCGCCCGAGACAACTTCCCGCGCAAAATATACATCCGAAATGTACAGCTAGAGGAAAACCGGTATTGGTAAACCCCAGGGAACGTATATTCCTATACCACTATTGTCTAAAGCATACGTGAAAACAACACTCTAATAGGGGAGACTTGGGTCAAGTGATACACTTTGGCATCCAATATCAACAAAAACATGGAAACCTGAAATATATAATTTATTTATTTCACTCTCTTACATTGTTAAGGCTCTTACTTTGTTTCGCTGTCTCGTGTCGTCTTTATACTTCTCTGACCCTTTCGTCTCGATATATCTTTGCCAGCATCTCCATTTCTTTCTTATTGCATCAATTGTTTCTTTGTCTAGTGGTGTTCCATTTTTTCTTGGCTGTGTGAGCGGTGTGACAGTTTTGCTTGGTATAAATTTTTCGTCTGCTTTGCATACAATTTTCAAAAATTCTTGCCATTGCCACTCTATGTCATTCTTGTTTACTGGTAATAGTTGCTCCCAGTTAATGTCTAGCGCTTTCTTCATATCTTCATAATTGCCATTGTCATAGAAAAGCTTTTTGAATTACGTTGGTATCCATTATTGTAACATATGAAGTTAAAGGTATGAATACAGTGGCCGCTCTTACCTAATGGCGATTCCTGATCCACATTATTTACCATCCCCTCTTCATTTGCCATGATTATCATCATCATCATCATCATCATCATCATCATCATCATCATCATCATCATTTTACGAGGCATAAGTCATTGGCTTGCTATTGCCTCAGTGTTTTGTTGTAGTATCGCTTCCTCAGTCCAATTCAAAAGTTCTTTCTTTGATATCTAGTTTGCTCGTTTATGATTTGACTGTTGTTAATTAATTATGTCTCCTCAAAACCATTAGATTTAAGAGTTTAACTCCTACCACTCCGATGTCAATATTCTACCTTTTGCTGTGTAAACAACAAAGAAACCGGTGTAAATTTCTCAACTGGTTGATTGATGATGTTGATGTCTATGACAGCAACATCATCCACCAAATTTACCGAAAGATTAACACTAGATCATCTTTTAATTTAATATGAAAATTTAAAATCTTGACATCGGAGCGGCAGGAGCTAACACTAATTTGTGGAAATGCTGAGGTGCAGATGGGTGTTCCCCACGTCAACTGCAATGTGCCGCCAACACTCATGGTTACACCCTGCTGCGCCTAGCATTTGTTTGCATGCTGACTTGTGGAGGCCGTGGTTTGTCTTATTGCTGTTGTTTTCATTTTCTGTGATTGTCGCTATCCGAATCTCCTTTTCTACGCTAGTGTCTCTTCATGCTACCACAAAATGCGGACCTGGAAGCAGACACTTATCTACCAATAATTGAAATCGCTACAGAGCATGTTTTTGTCGATGCACAGCCTACTCCAAGATAGGTTCACAGCATTGGAAGAAATGCAGTATGACTTTGTGCTGGGCTGGTATACGTATGCTTGTTCAGTCGAATTCAAATGATCTTTCTTTGAAGTAGATATCTAGTTTGCGCTTGAATAATTCAAGTGCTGTTGGTTCGACTATTGTAGCTGGCAGTGAATTTCACTGTGGTACCACTCTGTTAGCGAAAAAGTTCTTGCGAATATCTTTGTTGCTGCGCTTTACGTTGAGCTTGAACCTATGCCCTCTGGTCTGTGTAATACTGGATGGCTCGTAAAAGTAGTCCTTATCAATATTATATAGATCCCTGATGAGCTTGAATGTTTCAATTAAATCTCCTCGAAATCGTCTATATTTCAATGACATTAGATTTAGGGCTTCAAGTCATTCCGTGTAGCTATACTGTTTGATTTGCGGGATGAGGTTTGTTGCTCGGCGTTGAACTCTTTCTAATAGCTGAGACTGCCTTTTCAATCTTGATGACCATGCCGAGTTGCAGTATTCGAGAATAAGTCTCACTAGAGATTTGTACAAGAGCGTGAGAGTAGATGGGTCAATGTTGGTAAATCATAAATGTTCTCTTGATTAGTCCTAGTCAAACAAAACCATTCAGTTACACAAACAACTATCGGCCACAAGAACAAGAACAAAATCAATTTCCGAGGTAATACCAATATTCTGCCCACTCCCGACATCCCTTTGCAAATACAATTATAAATGAACAAAGGAAAAATGTACTCATCATTGGTAGTTTTTAATGGTGTGTGGAGTTGTACAGGAGGTTATCGACAATATGTAACCATATTGTTTACTTTATTATATTAGAACCTAGTTGGCAGAATGATTTTTCAATGAATGACTTTCTGGCAGAATGTATAACTAATACAATAATCATGACATCCCTCTTTCTAAGAAGTATGTTTATGAAAACAAGTAACGACAAATTAATTATCTGCTCAGTCTTGAGTTGTTAATTATTGGTAAAGTTCTCAAGCGAAAATTACTGTTTTGAAAAGTGTTCACATATTGAGTGTGGCTAAATCAAGTGACCATGGAATGTAGTAAATTCTTTGATTGGTGTGATTGCTTATGAAACTGAAATATAATAATGAATTATTAAAGGTAATTAAGGATAGAGTCCTATAATCTGTAAACAAAGTCTGTATGATACAGTTTCTATAAATCCATCATCTTGGTTGGATGTACCACATGCCCAGTTCATGTGCGATACTGACCATCATCCCAGGGTGGTAGGTTAGAAGGTGGCGGATTAACATCAAGTGATTGCCCATTACACACACGCGAATCTCAATCATTCCAACAGGAACTGGCTGTACCATAACCCGATGGTGTAGACTGTTCAAGCCGATCCAATTCAAATCATACTTCTTTTTAATCGACGGATCTATGTCCTGAATATGTACACGAATACGACAAAGAATGGATACGGAAGGAGTCTGTATTACGTAAGACCGAGGTTCTGGACATCTCTCTACAACTGTTGCTGGTGACCATCGTCTGGTGATGTGGTCCTGAATGCGGATATCCTGACCTGGGATTAGACGTGCCCTATCCATGGCGTGTTGATCATGGTAATGTTTCTGACTGTCCTGTCTCTGCTGTAACCGGGTGATAATTTTAAACGGTGAAGTGCTGTATTTGCAACGCAAACAGGAAGATTTGCCTTCAGCTTTCTGGCATATAGTAGCTCACCTGGACTAGGTATTTTGTGGTCTATCAGCGTTGAACGTAGACAAAGAAGTGCCATGTCGGAATCTAATCCATCTGATTTAGCTTTCTTAAGCATAGATTTTACCGTCCCAATTGTCCTCTCTACAAAAATGTTTGATTGTGGGTAATGTGGAGAACTTGTCACATGGTCGAAACACCAAGTCCTAGCAAAGTACTCATATCCCTCTGACGAGAACTGTGGACCATTGTCACTTATCACACGACCTGGTATACATTGTTCGGAAAATAGCTGTTTAGTGGCATTAATGACAGCTTGGCTTGTGCAGGGAGCTGGCATTTTGCAAATGAATGGAAACTTTGAACAATAGTCTGCGACAATTAAGTTGTATTCTTCTTCTTCTTCTTTTCGATCGCTGGTATCACACTTGGAGAGCCGTTCTCAAGATGAAATCTGTGGTTTTCTGCAGTTCTTCCACATGCCCATACAGCTTTTCAAGAAAAGAGGTTGACAAAGGCCAGATCTCTTCTCTCAGCAGCTGATACGTACTGCAACATTGAAGTATGTGCTCTGTGGTCTGTTCTGCTTCTCCACAAGGACAAGCGGGCGATGTCGTAGGGTGAAACCGCCTGTACATGTGTTGGTTTAGTCTGTTATGTTCAGTTCTGAGATGAAAAGTGGTCACTTGCTCTGCCCTCGAGAGATGATGGTAGGCATCTTCTGATGAGGTGTTCTATAGAGTAACTTGATGATAGTCTTCATCTCTGTATATGTAACCATGTTTTCTGTCTGATTCTCTTCTGCGCCCACCTTTGCCATCTTGTCTGCTTCCTCATTTCCTTGGACTCCACAGTGTGAGGGGATCCACTGCAATGCTATCAGAAAGCATTTGATGGTTTGTAGTGCTTCTTCAAGTTGTGGCAGCTTACCTTTGGTGATAGCCTCAAGGACTGAGCGGGCATCAGATAAAAAGACAATCTGTGCAATAGGGTCTGCTGTTCTGCTGATGGTATTAGCTGCATGGACCAGTGCTTCGACTTCAGCTCTGTAGTTTGTGCAGTGTTTGCCTGTCGGTATTGCAGCTGACTCATGTTGTCCGTTTGGATACTGTATGTGCAGTCCGGTACCTCCGCTCCTAATTGCATCTTTGGCTGATCCATCTGTGTAGATCCTTATCCATGTCTCCTGAGGGTACATTTCTTCCAGCATGGCTAGGGTCAGGGCCTTCGTGCTCACATCACTGTGTTCATCTTTGCTTGTGAGATGAGGTACTGTGGTGCGAATAGCTATGCTCTCTAGTTTGTTTTCACAGGGTGGAGGATCAAAGGTGTGGTTTGGGTCTTCTATGTGTGCTGGCAACATTTCTTGGTGTTTCCTATGAAGTGCTTTTGTCTCTTTCACAAAACCTGATGTTTTAAATCTTTCTGATGACAGCTGTGCTTGCCTGATCTTCATCGGGTGGTTGTTGAACGATTTGAACTTTGCAGCTTGGATCAGTGCTTTGCATTCCCTTCCTTTCCTAAGTGGGGTGATGCCTGCTGTCTGCTCCATTTTTTCTATTGGTGTTGATCTCATTCCACCAGTGATGATGCACAGTGCCTGGTTTTGTACTCTGTCGAGGTTCTGTTGATGAGATTTAGCTGCTGTCATCCATGAGCTGGATCCATACTCAAGGTGTGGTCGTACGGTACCTAGGTAGATGGTCTTGAGGATCCTTTCATTGGCACCCACTTTGTTCCTGCCAGCTTCCTCTTGATGTTTAGATTTCTTCTGGCCTTTGCCTCTGCATTCTGGATGTGCTCCTTCCATGTTAATCTTCTGTCATAGGTGACTCCCAGGTATGTCTGCTGGTCCTCGTACTCGAGTGGAGTACCGCCCAGTGTCAGATTGCCAACCTTGGTTTTGGTGGACAGTGAGAATAGCATGGCTGATGATTTTTCTTTGTTGATGGTAATACTCCAGCGATTGGCCCAAACTGTAATTCTGTCCAAGGCGAGCTGCATTCTGTACGTGGCAGTCGTTGTGTACACCTCGGTGCACCAGAGTACGAGATCATCTGCATAGAGGGCTGATTGGAGCCCATTGGGCAGCTTTGCTACAATGTCATTAATGAAGAGTATGAACAGAGTTGGTGATAATACTCCGCCTTGTGGTACCCCTTGTCTCAGCAATACATTCTGTCCAGATTGTCCATCCACCAGCAACCTAGCTCTGCGATTGTGTAGGTATGACTTGGTCCATCGGAACATGTTGCCACCGATGCCTGTGCGCCGGAGCTTCACGAGGAGGCCATCCCTCCACACCTTGTCAAATGCCTTCTGCAGATCAATAAAGGCAGCTAGCATCACCTTCTTGGCTTGAAAAGTATCCTCTATGACCTGTACAAGATGTGTTGTTTGATCTTCTGTGCTCCTGTATCTTCTGAAGCCAGCCTGCTCTGAAACTATAGTGTTCTCCGACTTCAGGTACCACTGCAACCGCTGGTTGATGATACGCTCCATGGGCTAGCATATGCAGCTTGTAAGACTGATAGGACGGTAGCTCAGCACTTTCGTCTTGTTCTTCCCTTTTTTCAGAATAGGAGTCATTCTGGCTTCCTTCCAGCACTGAGGAACCTCTCCATTGGTCCAACTGAGATTAAAGATATCTAGCAACTTGCGGAGAGATGCATTACCAAGGTGTTGGATCATTTCATTCATAATGCCATCTGGCCCGGGAGATTTCTTCTTCTTCAATTGGCGGATAGACTTCTTCAATTCTGCTAAACTAATGTCAACTTTCATTGCATCGTGAGTGTTTGTGTCTGTTCTTTCCTTTTGCTCTTTTTAACCTCTTTTTGACGCATTCGTGGTATAGAAATGTTGCTTTCTTTTGCATATGCCTTCGCAAAGGCATCTGCTGCCATCTTTCTTGACAGTGTTTGTCCATCTTCTTCAAAAGTAATCTTCTCTCCCCCGACACCCTCATCATTCAGTGCTTTAGTCAGTCTCCATAGCTTTGGTGTGTCTCTCTCTAAATTAAACCCTGCCGTCTTTTCCCTCCAGCTTCTTCTTTTGGCCTCCAGCTTGGTCTTTAGATACCTGGCTTTAGTTTGTTGTAGTGTGCAGTGGTTTTCATGACAGGGAATACCCTCTGCATCTTCTCTGGCCTTGTCTAGTTTATCATGTGCTGCTTGCATTTCTGTTGTCCAGTAGGGGCGGTAGTTTTTCCTGAACCCTCGAGGAATCGCTTCGTTGGCAACCTTGAGGTTACTTGAATTAAATTCCTTGACCGCATTGTTGATGTTTCTCCCTTCTACTGCTATATTTTGGGTAAGCTCATTGGAACGAATGCCGAACAGACTCCAATTTGCCTTTTTGTAGTTCCACCTTGGATGTTGAGGTGAACTTGTTGAAATACTTCCAGAAAGAGAGAGGAGGACTGGGCGGTGGTCGCTTCCTACTAACTGCGATCCGACCACTCTACTGAGGTTTCTGTGAATGTCTTCTGTACAAAATGCCAAGTCCGGCGTTGTTGTCGAGTGCCAATGGTGCGAGTAGAAGGTAGGCTGATCTGTGGGATCGTTGACAAGTAAAAGGTGCTTTTCATCTTGCCATGCTTCAATGTCTTCTCCTCGTTTATCAAGTGGGTCTGTATCCCCAGCTCTGAGACTGGCTATTAAAGTCTCCCGCAATGAGGAAGTGGCAGTCCGGGACCTGGATTGTGTCAAGTGAGAAATTCTTGTCATTAGGGCAGTAATAATTGACAATGTCAATCACAGAGTTGCTGGTTGTTACCTTGATCTTGATATTCTGCCTCTTCCATAAAGGTTTTGATCTGGCTGGCGTTCACGCTGTTTCGGACCAAGGTGATCACCCCACCTTTCTTTCTTCCTCTTCGATCACACCGGAAAATCTGGTAACCTCTGATCTTAAATGGTTTTCCTTCTTGCAGGTGTGTCTCTTGGATGCAGCAGATATCAATGTTGTTTTCGTACAGGAACTGTTCGAGCTCTGATTTCTTGTTGGTAACCCCTTCTGCGTTCCAGTGCATGATGTTGATACTGGGGTTCTCTTTGGGTTTGGTCTTCTCTTTCAGTTGGCCAGTAGCTCTCCATCCTCGTCCCCTGGCTCCACAAGACGAGTTGATGGGACCTCCAGTAGCTGAGGGTGGGATCCTTCAAGGTGTAGAGCCCGGCGCTGCACCTGCCTGCGGATCCTCACAGGGCGAGCACCATTTCGGTTGATTCGATCTCCGAGTGTCATTCATTTGCGCTGTGCATAATGCTCTGGTTAGCCCCTCCAAATGTCTGGATTGACACCCAGTGGGTTACACCCCTGTGCCACGTTGAGGCCGAGCATATTGTCTTAAACAGGGGATTACGTTGTTTTCATAGCTGAACTAGAACAAATCTGTTCTGAGAATTTGCCATGCACGAGTTGGAATTTCATGTGGTAACAATGTTTGTTTTGTTTGTGTTTTTGGAACTCCTGGCAAATAGCACAACAGTTGACTCAATCTCATTGTTTATATTTGGCCAAAATACGCAATTCTTCGCACAGAGTCTGCATTTTTCTATGCCCTGATGGCCTTCATATATCTTGGTCAGAATTAAGTCCTGCATTGTTTTTGGAATAATCACATGTTCTCCTTTGAGAAGTTCTCGATTCTCTACTGAAAGTTCATCACGGAATGACCAATATGGTCTTAGTTTAGTTGGAAGGTATTTCATTCTTTCTGAAAAACCTTCCACGATGATGTCTCGGAGAGCAGTCAATGTTGGATCGTGATTTGTCTGTTCGCAGAGCTGACTTAGGCGTTCAGTGCTAAATTGTACGAAAACGACCAGTAGGTCGAGGTCTATTTGCTTATTCACTGTGGTTGGAACTCATGGGGGTGTCTGCCAGGAGCATTGTTTTTCCAGGTTTGTGCTCGATTGTGATGTCATATTTCTGGAGTCTCAAGAGCATTCTTTGGAGTATTGGTGGCACGTAAGTCAAGTTCTTAAGTTGTATCATTTCAAGCGGTTTGTGATCGCTTTTGACTGTAACATGTTTACTAAACACATAGGTATGAACATGTTTGCACCCAAATACTACAGCTAAAAGTTCTCTTTCTATATTGACATAGCGTGACTCAGTATCTGACACGGTTTTAGAAGCAAATGTGATTGGTTTGCCTCCTTGGATCAGTGCTGCTTCGAGACCTCTTGCTGGTGCATCAACCTCTATTGTGGTTTCTTTCACTGGGTCGAAATATGCTAATGTGACTTCCATGCTAATTAAGTCTTTGATTTTCTGAAAGGGCTGTCCAATTAAAGACTGTTTCTTTCTTTAGCAAATCACGGAGTGCTGCAGTATGATCAGATAGATTCGGAATATAAACTGACATGTATATAACCATGCCGAGAAATTTCTGGATTTCCAATTTACTGGTTGGTGTTGGCATTGATTTGTTGTCTTCCATCTTTTTAGGATCTGTCATACACCACACCGAAGAATTCCATTTGTGTATGTTTGATGAAGCACTTATCACTATTAAACATGAGGTCGTCTTCAGATGTGACTCGCATTAAATTGTGGAGATTTTCATCATGCTCCTCCTCAGTTTTACCGATTACTGCAACATCATCTGTTATTCCGATCGTTCCAGGGCATCGTTCAGGAATTTGATCCATTCTCTGTTGGAACACGTCCTGTGACATGACGAGGCCGAATGGCATTCCGAGGTAGCAGTATTGGCCAAATGGTGTATTGAATGTCGCTAACTTTGCACTTTCGTCATCCAGCTTTATGGACCAATAGCCACTCTTGGCATCCATCTTACTGAAGCATGTCAAACCCGCAAGTTTGTATGTGATTTCTTCTAATGTAGGGGTTCGGTGGTGACACCACTTAATGGCTTTATTTAAGTCCTTTGAATCTAGACATATACGAATTTGCCAATTAGATTTGCGCGACACAACCATGTTGTTCACACATTCAGTAGGCTCTGTAATTTTGCGTATTACGCCATCTTGTCTAGCTCTGTTTTGAGTTCATCTTTTAAATGGATTGGACCCATATGCGAAGCATGTATAACTGGTCTGGTCTCAGCGTCTGTTACGATATGATAGGCACGTGGAAAATTACTGATATGGTCAAATTGTTCTGGATACATACACTTTAAATGGTGAGTGGATTTGATTGGTTCTAGCATTTTAAACTGTTGTTGGTTTATTGTGTAATAAAGCGTGACCAAACACATGTCTCGCGAACTGGAAAGACCTATAATCGCAGGACCAACTGACTCAATGATGTAGAATTCAGTATCGATCCAGTTTGATTGATCATGTCGATAGTCACTTACAGGACTGGCGGTATGATCAGCGAATGAAAAGAAGAAGATTGATCATATTTGCAAGGACGTTTTATGTAACCATACTGAGGAATTGCTGTCCCATTGTAGGCAGTTAAAGTTGTGTGTTTTTACTGACCGAACCAGATTTTGGACATCCATCTACATCCAGCTTCTCAGGATATAATCTACGAAACATACGAATTGAAAGATATTACATTGGGCTCCAGTGCCGACTTTTACTCGAACATTTGCGATTTTGCGCTTTTCAAGCATTTTCATTTGAATGTATGTGTATGCCTCATCATCATTTTCAGGCCTACTGATGCTGCTAATGGTCAAATATCTAAACTGTTCATCTGTATCACTGTCGTAGACAACTTAGTGCACACGCTTTGTGGGTGTCTTGGACCACATTTTATTTCATTGCCACTTCCGATTTCTGGATTGCGACTGATACTGTCTTTTTTCATGCCCATTACTTTGGTGCGATGGCTGACTCCATCGACACATGCATTTCCAGTGGTTTTGTTTTCCCGCATGCAGCGGAACCATATGTCTGACATCATTTTAAGGGCCAATGTGGATGTTGTCCCCCACATTTACCGCAATTGTTTGTCGGTCTTCTGTGCCCCGATATCTCACCAAATATGGTTGTGTTTGACTGTGCTGATTGTACAGTTGTTAGTTGCTAAATATGCGCGATTGAAGCTTTGTACATTTTGCCATGTTCAAGAGTTTGTTCTAATGTTAGGGTTTGTCTTTGCTAAGCAATTTTTTGTAAATCTGAATGTTTAGTACCCGCAATGATTTGTTCGATTATTCTGTCATTGAAACCACATTTGTATGCTTGGAATTTACATCGCGTAATAAAATCGTCGATGCTCTCATTCTCATGTTGCCTGTATTTCTGCAGGTAGAAACTTGCTACGCGGAAATTTGCTTTAGGCTCAATTTGTGTTTTGAACCATTTCCAAGCTTCATCTGAGATTACACGCTGTTCTGTAGTTAATCCCCATGAATTGAACATTTTAGGCCTTGTTCACCAGCGAAAAGTAGCAAATGGTCAACCTGTTTTTCAATTTTAATATTTTTCACGGAAAAATACAGTTCACAACCTTGTTTGAACATGTTTAGAGCAGTATTTTGGTCTGGATTAGACCAGTCCATTCGTGGC
>CM067369.1:24501208-24581208 GCA_034401795.1 Chaetoderma sp. LZ-2023a | reverse complement strand
CTTGCGAATATCTTTATTGCTGCGTGTTATGTTGAGCTTGAATCTATGACCGCTGGTCTGTGTAATACTGAATGGTTCGAAGAAGTAGGCCTTATCAATGTTATATAGATCCCTGATGAACTTGAATGTTTCAATTAAATCTCCTTGAAAACGTCTATATTTCAGTGACATTAAATTTAGGGCTTCAAGTCTTTCCATGTAGCTATACTCTCTGATTTGCGGGCGAGTTTTGTTGCTCGTCGTTGAACTCTTTCTAATAGCTGTGATTGCCTTTTCAATTTTGGCAACAATGCTGAGTTGCAGTATTCGAGAATAGGTCTCACGAGAGATTTGTACAAGAGTGTGAAAGTAGATGGGTCAATGTTGGTAAAGGTTCTCTTAATTAGTCCTATTGCGCTGTTAGCCTTTGAGATGATCTTACCTATATGTATGTCAAAAGAGGGGTTTCTGTCAATATGCACTCCCAGGTCTTTTTCTACATCTGATGTTGATATAGGATGCATATCGGGTGTATCTGTCATATAATATTTAGTTTGGTGGTTATTTCTACCGAAATGTAGGACATGCGTTTTATCTGTGGTGAAGGATAGGTGCCATGTCTGCGACCATTTACATACTATATCTGTCCTGGATCTTACTGGTATCTGGTTTTCCATGTATCTTTTTGTCATCTGCAAATATTTTGCAGTGACAGGTCAGACTGTCTGGTAGGTCATTTATGTATATCAGAAAAAGTATAGGTCCCAGGACACTGCCTTGTGGCACGCCACTTGTCACCTCTATCCTGTCTGATGTTGCATCATTGATTCTTACTCTCTGTCTTCTGTTACATAGGTAGCTTCCTATCCATCTTACTAGATTGTCACCAATACCATAGCTTCTAAGTTTTGTTTGGCGTCTTTGGTGTGGTACAGTATCAAATGCTTTTGAGAAATTTAAATATACTGCATCGATAGGTTCATTTGAATCAAGTTTGACTGTTATATCTTTGAGGTACTCTAGCATTTGAGTTTTACAGGATCTGTTGTGTCTGAATCCATGCTGACACTTGGTAAATAGATTGGCTGTTTCCAGAAAATTTACAATGCTGTCCCTTATAGGACCTTACACAAGGTAGAGGTGAGACTGGTTGGTCTGCAGTTGCTTGGGTCGTTTTGGAGCCTTTTTGTGTAAACAGCATACATTTGCCATTTTCCAGATGTTGGGTAGCACACCTTCTTCTAGAAACTTGTTGAAAATTATGCATAACGGTGCACTAATTTCTTTAGCAGCTTCCTTTAGTATTCTCACTGTTATTTCATCTGGGCTATTGCTTTTATTGGGATTGAGTGCCTTCAATTTATTTTCGGTGGCGAGGGATGTTATTATTATGTCTTTTAATACAGTACCGTTACTTCTGGGGCTAATGGTTAGTGTCCAATGAAGGTTTTCTGAAGTGAACATACTTGATAAAAAGTTGTTAAGAATATTAGATTTTTCTTTATTGGCTGTAGTCATAGTTCCATTAGATGGGTTGCGTAGCTTGCTAATTGATTCTCGTAGCACCGTTCTACTCTTGACATAGTTCCAAAAAGCTTGAGGATTTCACTTGTATTCGCTTGACACCTTCCGTTCAAATGTCTGTTTTGTTTTCTAATGCTCGCTGTCGCTCTGTTTCTAGCAATTTCGCAAAGTGGGTACTCTATGGGGTTTTTTGTTTCATTATACATTTTGTATGCCCAGCTTTTACATGTGAGTGAATGTGTTGCAGTATGGTCAAGTCAGAAGTGTTTCTTCTTGCCATGTTGTTTTGTTGTAGGAATGTAATGCTCCTTCTTTGTGATCAATTTTGTGTGTAGGAAGTTACAAGCTTGTGTATTAAGTTCACTCAGGTGATTCCAGTCAGTTGTTCTTAAGTCTTTTCTCAATTATGTGTGTGTGCGTGCATGCGTGCATGCGTGCGTGTGTGCGTGCGTGCGTGCATACGTGGGTGGGTGGGTGGGTGGGTAGGTGGGTGTGTGTGTGTGTGTGATGTCATTGTTCCGTCAAGCTCCTGTATCGAGTTCTCTGCTGGTACCACGGTTTTGTAATATTCTGTTGAGTTTGCCTGGTGCTGTGGTGGTGTTGTTGTGTTGACGTCCTAGACAACATTGTGCCTATTTAAGTGCCAAGCCTGAAACTCTGTTATGTGGTCAGAGATGCTTGCACATTTGGGGGCCATATACCTGCGATTTGAAGATGTCAAGACTGCAAGCATGTAAGGGGTTATGGATATACATGTATAATGTGTCCAGACGTTACAGTCATAGCACCACATCATGTTGTCCTCTTCCTTACAGCTGTATGTTGGTTGATTTGGTGTCTCTATGCATATATCTGATCTGCAGGAGCCACTAATTTCCAGGCTTACAGTTGTGTGACTGCCATCTATATTCATGCACGTGACTGCTGCCGCTATGGCATCATCATTTTCAGTGGTAGATGCCATGGGAGCTTCATTCTGTTGTGTTTCCGCTGCAGTAACACTAACACTGATTCCATGTGAAGATAAAGATGTCATGGGGACTTCAGTCTGTTCCGGGGTTTTGACGTCATTGCTCCTCTCTGTGGGAACCTTTGCGGCATTTCTCGCCAGTGCTGCGAAATATGCATCGACTCGTATCTTGTCGCATTCGTTGCACAGCCACAGTTCCGAGACCCTCCATTGTGTGGTCTTCCCAGGCACATGACAATCAAAGCACCCCATAATGATGTTGTATTTGACTAGTAATAAGAGTTTCACTCACAGAGTCTCTCGCCCCACACAAGTTTCGATAGTACATGTTTTGGGATGTTAGTCAACTATGTTCTGATCACTGGTCTTGGATGAGTTGTATCGGGTTAACAGTCAGGTTCGATAACTGGTGTATTTCCCTAATGTATAGCTTCGTTGAGGTGTAACCCAGTCCTAATAAGGACTTTCTTCAAACAGAAGAGAAATGAATTACACAGTGACAACACAAACTGACAACTGATTTGCAGTGTCAGTGATTAGACGAAAACTGGTATATTTTTTATACAAAAGAATTTTCTGCCAGAAAACAGATAGGTTACAATATTTTTCCACAAAGTTATAATGAAATTGTCTTATGATAATTTGAAGCGAATTTTCGACGTAGAATACTGTGTTGCTATGGCAACTTAATTTCAAACAACATGATAGTTGAACGAAGACTGGTGTCGTGATTCTGACCTCGCAACTCTGAAACACAAATTAAATGTTTAGAAAGTTTAGATAGATTAAACAGGTATTAGATTGAGAAAAGTGTGGCTGCGCTGTATTCTGGCTGTAGAAATTTATTCAGTCGATAAAGTTTTGATTTATTTGAATGAATTATTCTTCTTGTTTATGCTATGTATCATTGCTGGTTTCAATCACCGATTTAAACAGCGAACGCGAATGTTTTACACTAACATTCAACATCATCCGTAATTTTTTCAACGCGGCGTCTCCAATAGGAATCATTTAGCATGAAAGATTGTCAAAAGGATATCCAGTGATCAGTTAAATGTCAAGATTAGAACCTTGCGAGGAGCACATATCATGGATATACATGACCACATAGCTAAGTACTTATCAAGTAACAGACACTATGCCATTGTCACACATGTGTGAACAAATGACATCATTAAGGGAAATTAGCAGGACATGATTGAGGACTATACCGCACTGGTAGCCCAAATCTATGTTATCTCACCACACATTCAGATTATTACAACATTTCTTCTACCTCGTCCACAAAATCAACATGAAAACTATGCCACACTTGAATTTAGCAGTATGCTACTCATACTTTCAGAATCGTTGCATACTACCTTTATAGACAACTCCCAACTCGCCAGTGACCCATCTGGAATGATATACACAGAGCTTTATTATTATGACCATATTCACCCAAATGTTAATGGCATATGTCTTATCTGAAAACATAATACGTTACCTTTGCACATGCCTGAGTTTCCCAAACACTGTATATGGCACCAACTCAGCAGACAGATAACCCATGTTTTCAAAATGGGAGGACACAAGGGTGGGCTCATACAAGTCATCCAAGTTATATAGGAAACCCAAGGTATTACACCAATCAGGTAACCTACCCTCAACATATTTCTCGGAGTACCCAATCTCAAAATCTTGCGAGAGCTCCTCAATGGACACCCACTACTTACTATGGAAAAATATAAGAACTGTAAATAAGAGGACCCATGGGTATACTTTCAATCCAGTCACAATAAATACATGTTTGAATAATGATTCATTCCATTTTAAACCTGGACAAAACGCTTATGCTAGCCACATTGTAAATAATGTTTGTTTTTCACCTTATGTACAGCAAATAAATGTATCTAATGTACAGCATCTAAGGCAACCTAGCAGCTTTTACTCAGATATAGATAAAAAATATGTGTGGTTTCATTCACTCTAACCAATTTCAGTCCCTGATAACTGATAGATTTTCTATACATCATACGAGTGATATATCACAGGACGTCTGTTGTGAAAAACAAAGTCTGAATGTTTATAGGAGAGAGATTTTAAATAAAGCCAATACACAGTTTCTCTCATCATAAAAAATCATTCACTTCAAAATAATAAGTCAAGTTCCGAGACTAAATCCAAGTTCTTATCAAATTGTTAATGATAGTAAAAGTTGCCCACTCAATAAGGTAAACATAAAACATTCGATTAATGAAAGAAAAATACTGTGAAACGATACAACTAACCTTAATGCTATCAATATATTATTTAGTAATGTTGCTACTTTAACTTCTGGCAAACTAAATGAGTTTAGAGTATGCTTGGAACTTATGGATGTGAAGCCTGATAGTATAGCTTTCTTAGAGGTAAAACCTAAACATTTACGGTATGACAGAAACATTACCGAATATAGTTTAAGCGGCTATGAGTTGTTGCCGTTGAATGTTACAAAAGATAGCCAGGGTAGAGGAATTATTGTATATATTCATTCTTCCGTGATATACATTCCTTTAGATACAAATAATGTTTATTTAGGATCTAGCAGTATAAAAATAAAATTAAACCATGAGGACTGGATGTTATGTTCATTTATTTACAGAAGCCCACATTCGTCTACTGAAAACAATAACAACCTGAAGTCATTAATAGGGGAAGTGACTAGTATACAATATCCATATTGTATTTTGATGGGCAATTTTAATTTCCCTGGTATCAGCTGGAGTGATTATTCCACCAAATCAAGCCCTGGTGATATTGAGTGTGATTTTATCGAGAATATACGGGACTGTTTTTTACTTCAGCAGGTTATGGAACCCACAAGAGGGAGACAAACAATTCTTCTTGTATGACTTAGTATTCACTAATGAAGATAATATAATTGAGCATCTTGATATAGAAGCCCCCATAAGAAAAGGCGATCATTCAATAATCAAATTACAATTAGCTTTAAAAATAAACCAGTCATCAGAGTCTAGGACAAGATTAAGTTACAATAAAGCTGACTACAAAGTAATGGAGATAGAACTAGACATAGATTGGGATGTAGTCTTGAGAAACAAGGGGTTGATAAACAATGGGAAATATTTTCGAAAAGAACAGCAACTACAGAGTTGGGTTCCTAAAGCTACAATAAGACAAAACATTAAGCGTAATAGAAACAAGTATAAACTTTCTTTTGATAAAAGTCTATTATCAAGAATTAAGCGCAAGTGAATTCTTTGGGCCAGATATAGGCAAAATCATGATGATATTTCAAGATTGCAATATAACAAGTTGCGAAATCAAATCCGCAGAGAAACCAGGAAAAGAATTAAGACTCATGGACAAAAAATATTCCAGAACAAGACAGACCACTCATTAGATTAGATTTCATAAAAGGTAGATTAGAAAAATTGAATATATCTAAATCTCCTGGCCCAGATGGAACACACCCACGAATCTTAAAAGCACTCAGTCATATATTAACATTTCCATTATTAATCATTTTTGAAAGTTCATTAAAAACCAGCAGGATTCCAAATTCCTAGAAACAAACCAATAGTACTCCCATATTAAAAAGGTGACTAAAATGTGCAGGCAGCTACAGACCTATAAGTCTCACAAGCATTGCTTGTAAAATCCTAGAAGGCATAATTAGATATAGTATCCTACTTCATATGAAGAAATATAAATTATTTCCAAAAAATCAATACAGGTTTATCCCAGGTAGAAGCACAACCTTACAGTTATTAACCGTGATAGACAAATGGACCCGAACATTAGATGATGGAGATGCTGTTGATGTGGCTTATTTTGATATTTTAAAGGCTTTCGACAAAGTGCCCCATCAGAGGTTAGGATACAAATTGGGTTTATATAACATATGTCATACAGTTAAAAAAAATGATAGGAAACGTTCTTTCAGAACGCAAACAGAGGATGGTTATTAATGAACACACTTCAGACTGGAAACCAGTAATAAGTGGTGTTCCACATGGATCAGTATGTGGGCCAATTCTTTTTGTTCTATGACTTACCTGAATGTATATCCCACAACAGCGAAGCCTACCTATATGCAGATGATACTAAATTGTTCCATAGCATCATGTCCGAAGATGATAGGAGAGAAATACAATGTGATATAAACTTACTTTATGAATGGTCTAATAAATGGTTGCTAGAATTTAATCTTGAGAAATGTACGATTATGCAGCTTGGAAACTCAACACTTGAGTAAATGGATCTCCGATTAATCAAACTGATGCAGAAAAAGATATTGGCGTAATTATTGACAGTACACTGTCCTTTGAAAAACATATATTAGATAAGGTAACCAAGGCAAAGTATGGGGATTATAAGGCATACATTCACCTTCCTGGATATAAATACCTTAAAATTTTATACACAGCAATGTTTAGGCCAAATCTTGAGTATGCCAATCAGGTTTGGAATCCACTCTACAAAAAACAATCTGATCTGTTGGAAAATGTGCAACGCCGCACGACTAAAACTGTTCCAGGCCTGTCTTACCTTAGCTATGAGGATAGACTAATGGCACTAAAATTACCAACACTAGCATATCGTAGAAGGAGGGGGAAAATTATTGAAGTATACAAAATTCTAACATATAAGTGTGATCCGGATGTGTGTGATTTATTCCAATTAAGAGACACTTTCATAACTAGGGGGCACCGACTAAAAATATATAAACAAAGAGCCCGATTAAATACAAGAAAATACTCTTTCACCCACAGGTTTGTTGACTTATGGAACAGCCTCCCTGACAACGTAGTAGCTGCAGAAACTATTCTTTCATTCGAATATGCATTGGACAAACTGTGGGCGAACCAATCCCTATTTGACTACTACCAAGCCAAAGATATAAACCCAAAACTATATCCCACAACCACAAATTAACCACGCTTATGTAAATAACACACTATATAATTGCAAATTTATAGTAATCTGTCATTACAGGCCAGCATAGTCTTCTCACAGGAAAGAGACTGTGATTGACTGATTGATAGTACTAATGTGGTGTTCGCCTTGGATATGATATTCCCTATATGTATATCATCATCATCATCATCATCATCATAAAATACAGGACATAAGCCACTGGCTTGTTATTGACCCTTTCAGATGGATTCGGTTTTGCTTGGGCTTTTCAAGCATAGTTGTTTATGTAGGCCATACACCTACTCTGGAATGTTCAACACATATATGTTTTAATCATATAAGAATTTCATGCCTCTGAAATGTATGTCCAATTTGGCTGTGAATGTGTCAAGAGTTGATGTCTGTGTGTATGAAGTTCCAAGCATCGGTAGTGTTTAGTTCATGAAGTTGTTGCCAGTCAATCTTATCTAATTCATGACGAATCTTATTGCATTGTCCTTTATGTAGTAATAGTTTAGGAGTGCTTGTTTGGGTGTGAGGGTTCACTATATTGGGATGCAGTGAGGTCTGAAGGACATCATGGTCACTTTTTCTAAAGGGGGTAAGTGATTCATTTCGTAAACTAAATTACTGTTATTTGTTAACAGAAGATCTAAAATATTTGTGGCCTGGTTTACCCTGTATCTTGTTGCGTCAGTGACTAATTGTTGGAGAAGGTTGTTTCTTGTAGTGTTAAGGAAATTTCCCCCTTCTGAACTGGTTGACCCAGTTTGTAGATGGAAAGTTGAAACCACCTAAAATTAGAATGTGATCTCTCACGGTTCTGGCATGGTCTAACAGCTTTAGCAAATTGTCGTTATTTATTGTATCTGAGTTGGGGCTTCTGTAGATGCACCCAACGATTATATTTTCCTGAGCTTGTGTTGTCCATGAGCACCAAACAGATTCTCTAAAGGAATGGTCATCTAGTGCTGTAATTTGTTGTGCATTCAATGACACATGGGTAAATATAGCCTCTCCTCAAGTAGGGCTACTGTTCATGTTCAAGTTCAAGTTCAAGATTATTTATTTTGATATAGAATATACATTTACAGTTTCACAACAGGTAGTCCACCAAAGGCAGAGCCTATGTGGCGGTGGACCCCTAAATATAACATATAACATATAACATATAACAACAACAATATAGGACATGAGAATACTGAATACATACGGTTAACATGTTATAGTCCTATATATACATATAGTTAACTGTCTCGCTGCCAAGCCTCTGCAGTCTACATTTTCCATGGAGCCTAACTCAGGGTATGCTGAGTACCTCTAAAACAATTTGACCGAACGTTGTCGGTGGCTAAGCCACAGCAACTTTCAGTCAAATTTTTTCTAAAATACTCAGCCAATCCAGAGTCATTGCCAATTGGAGTTATTGTCCACTTCCAGCAGTCCAACAGTTAATAGACGTATGACAATTTACATTTTTACAGGGAAAGACATGACAGAGGGATGTGTGCTTATCTTGCTTAAGTTAATAATTCTATATTACATATTCTTATTATCAATGACAAAGTATTTTTTAGGCTGTGATGGTAGAGTTAGTTGTTTGGTAGTTATCATTATGACAGATATTCTTATTCTTATTCTTATTATTATTATTATTATTATTATTATTAATATTATTATTATTTGTTCTGGTGACTGGGTGCAAGTATGAGAATAGCATGCCATGATGGTGAGTGTTTTCCAGAGTCTAGTAGGTTTCTATAATCTTCTTTTTGATATTCTGCTTAAAGTACTGTAGCTTTATGATGTCTGTGCGTGTGCTTGTGTCTGTATTATTCCATAACTGAATTGCTTTGTATGAGGGTTTTTGTTGTACTGCTTTTGTTTGGTGGTGTGATGAATGGAGGTTATTTCTTGTTCTTGTGTTGTGAGGATGCAATTGTGTATTGAGCATAAAAATGTTAGATACGGATGAGGGTAAGTTACCATTGTGGAAGTCCCTTAGGATTGTGTATAGTTGGAGCCCTCCTATGTCCTCAAGTTTTAAGACCTTTTCTGATTTAAAGATATCCTGGCCACCTGCTGTTTGTGAAAATAGTTTAATAGATTGCTTTTGCAGAGATTTTAGGTTTTTTTAGTCTAGCTTGAGATGTATTAGTCCAGATAGCATTGCAGTAGGTGATGTGAGGAAGTATCATTGTGCAGTACAGGGTTTTAATAATATTAGGTGTTAGATAGGGTTTCAGTCTGCGAATGATGCCAATGCTTTTTGCTACCCTGGTAGTAATAATTTCAATATGCTTCTCCCATGTTAAATTGTTGTCCAGATATACTCCTAAAAACTTAGCATATTGTGCTTCTTGAATTATCTGGTTGTCGATAGAGAGGTTTGGGAGAGCTATTTCTTTTAGTTTCTTAGATTTTGTGAATAGTATATAATTAGTTGTTGATACATTTAAGGACAATTTGTTTACTTTAAACCAGTCTATTAATTTTGCCATTTCATTATTGACATTTTTGTATAGAATTTCTTTATCCTTGTGGCTGCAGAAAGCATTTGTGTCGTCTGCAAAAAGTATTAGTGAGAGATGTTTGCAGACTTTGGGTATGTCATTCATATATAGGAGAAACAGCAGGGGCCCAAGAACTGAACCTTTGGGGAACACCACAAACTATATTTTTGTATTCAGAGATAGCCCCATTGAATTGTACACACTGTTCCCTGTTTGACAGGTAACTCTGTATCCAGTTCAATGCAGTACCTCTTATTCCATAGTATGCAAGCTTTTGCAGTAAAATTGTATGATCAATTGTATCTAAGACTTTGGAAAGATCCAAGAATACACCTAGCGTATGTTCATTATTCTCAATGGAGGTTGATAATTTTTCTATCATATCCACAATGGCAAGCATAGTAGAGTGTTTTTCTCTGAAACCATATTGAGAAGGATATATGATTGAGTTTTTGTTTAGATATTTAGTAATTCTACTAAAATACAGCTTTTCTAAGAGTTTTGAGAAAAGTGGAAGTACCCTGACTGGCCGATAATTAGTAAAGTCAGATACATCTTTACCTTTGTATATGGGTGTCACACGTGCAACCTTTAATCTTGATGGAAATACTCCCTGTGTAAGTGAGAGATTACAGATGTGGTCCAATGATGTTAGTATTTCTGTTACACAGTGTTTAAAAATTTTCCATTTGAAATTATCGATTCCAGCACTTTTAGCTGTGTTAATTTGCATTAGTATTTTGTAGATTTCGTGAGTATCTGTTGGATTTAGGAAAATAGAGTGTTGATAACTACCTGTTAGAAAGTCCGTTATATGTATGTTCGAGCTGGGTTGAATTTTTTGTGATAAATTAGGACCAATGTTAGTAAAATACTCATTAAATTTGTCTGCTATTTCTTTTTTGTCGTTAATGACTCTATTATTATAAATAAACCGTGATGCTTCAGTATTGGGTTTTTCTTATTTAGTAATGATTTAATCAGTTTCCATGTTTCCTTTATATTATCTTTTTGTTCATCAAATTTATTATGAAAATAATGTATTTTTGCTGTCCTAATTATCTGATTTAGCCTGTTTCTATATTTCTTGAACTATGAGTCATTATACTTTGTCGGATATTTAATAAAATTCAGATATAACTTGTTTTTCTTGTGACAGGCAGCTATCACTCCTCTTGTAATACAGGGTTTAGTAGGATCTTGTTTAAATTTCTTAATATTTTTAAGTGGAAAGGCAGATTCATAGATGTTAGAGCATATAGTGTGGAAGGTGTTGTAGGCATCTTCACATGACTGTGATTCAATTACCTGGTTCCAGTTTATGTTAGCCATATTGTTTTTGAACATTTCTATATTTTCCTTTTTGAAGTCTCTACAAGTTACTGTTTCTTTTACAAATGATTTTCCTTTTTTGTTTTCTTTTTCTATATAGAAAATAGGTAAATGGTCTGAAATATCTACAACAAAGATACCTGTTTGATTCTTGGCACTTACAGCATTATTCGAGATGATGTTGTCAATAACAGTAGCCGAGCATTCTGTAATTCTTGTTGGTTTCGTTATAAATGGATAAAAGCCAGATATTTTTAATAAATTTAATAGGTCTTGAGTATAGAAGCTATGTTGTTTTAACAAATCAATATTAAAGTCACCTAATATATAAGCGGATTTCTTTTCATTTTGTATGGTATTTAGAATTTTTTCGAATGATTTCATAAATTTGTCGTTGTCACTTCCAGGAGGTCTGTATGTGACACCGACAAGTTTATTTTTAGTTTTTTCATTGGGAATTTCAATAAAAAATAGTTTCAATAAATTCTTCATTCATTGACAGGTCATCTCTCAAATCATACTGTAAACTGTCCTTTATGTAGATGCCCACACCACCACCTTTTTTAGTTGGCCTGTGTTTTTCAATGAATTTGTAATTTTGCATATTAATTAAGTCCAGTGGTGAGTCAGGTTTCAACCATGTCTCGGTAATTCCTATGACGCTAAATTCATGTGAGCTGGAATCCATAAAGTTATTAAATTTATCAAAATTTTTTAGCAGCGATCTAATGTTAATATGAATCATTGAAAAGGTGATAGCATCAGTACTCTTGATAATATTATCATTAAATTCTTTCTGAAGTATATAGTCACAGAGTGGAAAATTCGTACCTTCATTATCAATATCTGTTTCAGAGAAATTTGTGTATTCATTGCCCTGGTTAGAAGTATTTAGCTTGAATGGGTTTACAAGTATGTTTGCATTTATATATGTACTGTAGTCATATTTGGCACCTAGGATATTAAGCAGAAATTCGGTATCGTTTTCATAGTGATTAAAAGGAAAATTAGTTTGGTTACATTGAAAACACCACCATGGCTCATCAGAACTCTGGAGTTCTTCATAATCTGTGATAGTTAGCCCTTGGGAGTATCTTAAATGCACCCAATCACCACAACAGTCACATAGAATTGCACGCTGATTAGATTTGACAGGTTTGTTGCAGGATAAGCATGGGAACCGGACAGGCATGGACAGCAAAAAATGGGGTGGCTAAAGGCTATTGCTGGCTACTGTGATGGAGAGATAGTGTTTATCTAATAAAATGAGATTATATATAATGTTAATGGATTAGATGGACATAGTTATGATATTATCTGACAGTAAGAGAAGATCTATTGTTGGAGTTTGATAGATCACAAGTAAAGCGAGGCGACATATATGGGTAGCGGTGAGCATTTAAAGAGTTTATATTTGTTTATCTGAAGTTCGCTACGGTTAAAATTGTTTACAAAGTTTGCATTTTTGGGGAGAACTTCTGTGATCATTATGATGGCAGGAGAAATGTTTTTAACCAGTGCTTCGAGTTCTGCTTTTTTGTTAAATAAAATATCTGCGTTTGTGTACATACAAATTGGGGCTACTTCTATGGGTTTCTTAGTAGTTTTTTATGGTTATCTGTTTGCATATTTGTTAATAATTTTTTACATTGTTCTCCTGTTCTGTCAATATTCGATTGGCTATTGCATAGCTTTGGGGCATTTTGTAAAGGCAATTCTATGAGGTTATATAAGCTAGGATATGTAGTTTCATGTAAATGATGCTCTATATCTTCATTTGAGAGTACCGAGAATCGATTTGATAAGTCATTTTTGATTTGTTGTCTAAGATTTGAAAGTATGTTACTATTTATAACTGTATTTGGACTGCCATTTAATGAGTGATGATGTAGCAGGTAAGGTATAGCTGGTATTGTGTTTTCTGGTAGGTTGCATCTTGACAAGGAATGTAGATGTTTTGCAACAGATTCCTCCCATGTGTCCTTCCAAGCTGAAAATTCTGGTGTAAAGAGTTTAAATCAAATGTAAGGTTTCTGTCAATATGCACCCCCAAGAATGTTTCACGATCAAGTCTAGTAAATGGGGCTCATCTGATCCTATGCCTCTTGTTGGGCATGTCACGTATGGAAATAGAAAGTTATCCCTTATTGTCTCTAGAAACTTGTATTCATTGTTGTTTGCCCCTTCTCCTGGTGTTGTCCATGTTTGCCGGTCAATTAGTCGATAATTAAAATCCCTGGCGATTAACAAATGTGAGAACCCTGTTATTCAAATCACTGGTCCGACCAATTTCGGAATACTGTAACTGCATATGGTCTCCGCATTTTAAAAGACAACCTTGTATAATCGAATGTACATGATGTATGAGAGCTTGAATGCATTACCTCTAGTACGTGTATTACTTCATCGGTCAAAGAATGTGTTTTTGTCAATGTTGTAATCATTATGGATAAATTTGTATGTTTCGATTAAGCCTGTCAAAAACTGTAAATATTTATAAATCTTGTAGCATAGTTATATGTAGCATGCACATACTTTCTTTTTTCGCAACTTCTCTTTCATGCATGCAGTATGTAAAGTAGTATTGAATCTACCAGGACGCAAAGAAATCAATGGCTTATGTCCTTTGAAATGATGATGATGATGGTACCTGTACATGCTCCATCATCGGCGAAAGGAGCTGATGAACATTCTCAACCAAACTGATTAAACACGTAGTACATATTAGATCTGTCTCCAACTAATAACATTATTAGCAATACTAGCATCACAGAATATTTGCTAACATACAGTAATGTATCAAAATGTGAACACTTGTGCTTTGCAACATCGTCGAAAATATCGTACAGTGCTACTACAAAGTGACAACCTTATCATCATCATCATCATTTTATGAGGCATAAGCCCTTGGCGTGTTATTGCCTCTGGAGTTGTGTTGGTTTTGTATTACTAGTGCTTGTACTTTGTTTAGTTGCAATTGTTTATTTGTTTGGTTGGCATTATTCATTGACATTAATCAGGGCCCTGGTTGACTTTGGGAGGTGCTGTGGGGCAGATGGGTTATCCCCACGTCAGCTGCGGTGTGCCACCTACGCTCATGGTTACACTCTTCTGTGCCTAGCATTTGGGTATATTTCTAGATTGTCTTATTATTATATATAAACACGCTGAGCGTGGGTGCCTCGACTACGACAGAAGGGAGTGAGTTCCATGTGTTAATAATTCGGTTTGGGAAAAAATGCCTACGAATTTCTTTTCTGTTGTGTTTAGTGTTGAGCTTGAATGTGTGACCTCTAGTACGTGTGTTACTTGGTCAGTCAAAGAATGTGTTTTGTCAATGTTGTAATCATCATAGATAAATTTGTATGTTTCGATTAAGTCTCCTCTAAGCCTTCTGTATTTTAGTGACATGAGATTCAAAGCAGTTAACCTGTCTGTGTAGCAGTAATTTCTCAAATGGGGAACAAGTTGTGGCTCTGCGCTGGACCCTTTCAATTATACAAGATTGTCTTTTAAAATGAGGATACCATATGCAGTTACAGTATTGCAAAATTGGTCGGACTAGTGATTTGAATAACAGGGTAAGCGTCTTTTCATCTATGTAGTTGAAAGTTCTGTTAATTAGACCAACTATGCTGTTAGCCTTTGATACAGTTGCATTTATATGGGTATCGAAGGAAAGGTTTTCATCTATGTGTATGCCAAGATCTTTTTCACTTGTGGACGGTATTATTTGAATGGTTTGTAACTGGCGTGTAGTGTCCGTCATATAATACTGGGTCCTAGGATTATTTGAACCAAAATGTATTAAATGTGTTTTGTCTGTATCAAAGTGTAGCTGCCAAATCTGGGACCAATTACATACATTATCTATATTATCTTGAAGGGTCACGGTGTTAGGATAACCAAAAAGTTCTCATTTTCTTTAGAAGTCTTTTGTGTGGTACTGTATAGAAAGCTTTGGAAAAATCTAAGTATATTGCGTCTATGGGTTTGTTTTCATCTAGATTGGATGTTATTGTTTCTATGTACTCCAGTAACTGTGTTTTGCATGATCTGTTATTTCTGAAGCCATGTTGACAGCTGATGAAAAGGTTGTTTGTTCCATGTGGTTCATTATTGCATCACGCACAAATGTTTCTAAAAGTGAGCAAGTTAGGCTGATGGGCCTGTAGTTGCTTGGATTACTTTTTGGGCCTTTCTTATAAATCGGACAGACATTACCCATTTTCCAAATCTCAGGTATTATGGCATCCTCTAAAGATTTGTTAAATAGGATGCTATGGGGTACACTGATCTCTTTTGCTAGTTCAATCAAAATTCGTATGGGTATGCCATCTGGTCCATGACTTTTATTTTGGGTTTAGATTTTTTAGGTTGGCTTCAAAATTCTCTGGGTTTATAGAAATGTCTGGTAAAACAGTGTTTGTGATATTGGGGATATTTTCTGGCATTGTATTTACATTCTCTTCTGCAAATATGCTTGCAAAATAGATGTTCAAAACTTCTGCCTTTTCTATATCATTTGTACACACTTCATCGTTTGAATATTTAAGTTGGCCAACTGTTTCTTTGAGAGTTGTTTTGCTTTTGACATATTTCCAAAAGGACTTGGGTTTTTTCTTGGATTCTGTTGCTAGATTTCGTTCAAATGACCGTTTGGCTTGTTTGATACATGATGTAGAATTATTCATTGCCATTTTTTATTGGTTATAAACATCAGAACTCTTTGTTTTCTTGTATTTTTGTACAGTTTGTTTTTTTGCTTTAAGGGTGTGTGTGGCACTGGAAGTAAGCCATAGGTGTTTCCGTTTACTCGACTTGTTTGTTTTTGGGATGTGTTGATTTAGCATTGTGGTTAAGATGCTGTAAATAAGGTTCCATGCTTCTGGTGTATGAAGTTCCTGCATGTTTGTACAATCAATATTGCTGACTTCCCTACACATGTCGTTGTACCTACCTTTATTCAGCAAAAGTTTGGGCAACTTTGATTCAGTTGAAACATTAAATATATAGGCGTGCAGGTTTATTTGTAAGACATCGTGATCACTTTTTCCTAATGGGCTAGATGAAATATGTCATTGATAATGTTTGGACTGTTTCCCAAAATGAGATCTAAGATATTTGATTTCTGGTTTATCCTGTGTCTTGTTGGTTTTAATACAAACTGGTGGAGAAAATTGTTTCTTATGATGTTGATAAAGTTGTCACTATCATGAGTGCATGAGAGACCAGATATTTGGGAAGTTAAAGTCTCCTGTAATAAAAATGTGGTCTGGTTTTAGTTTACTAGTGTTGTTTATTAGGGCCATGAGATTTAAATTATTGTCTCTATCACTGTTGGGACTCCTATAGATATATCCTACTAAAACATTTTCTTTATTCTGGGTAGTCCATGTACACCAAACTGACTCCTTGAAAGAATCGCCACTTAGCGTCTCACAGGGTTGGGCTTTTAGTAGTTTGTGGCTGTAGATGGCAACTCCCATAACTGGGTTATTACTAAGAAATAAATCATAGTTATCTAGTTGCAGTTCACTTAATTTGATGCTTGTGCTGGGATCATGGTATTTAGGGAAAACTTCAGTGATACATATAACAGCTGGAGAGGTTTCATGGACTATTGCTTCATTTCTTTTATTCAGAAGACTATCTGCATTGGTGTAGATGCATATGTTTGTATGTAGAGTTTTCTGTGCAGTGGATGTCTTCCCTGATAATATATATATATATATATATATATATATATATATATATATATATATATATATATATATATATATATATATATATATATATATATATATATATATATATATATATATATATATATATATATATATATATATATACTGCTCCTTCCAATATTGTCTTCTTTTTGGAGATTTTGATTTGACTGAGGCATTGGTTTGTTCATATTTGTTTTGTGACGTTTAGTAGTAGCATTCCGTTTTGTGTATGTTTCATTTTTATTTATGCTGTTATTCTCCAACAGTTCCGTTTCTGTAGAGTGTGGTAGTTCATCTGCTAAGGGTAAAAAACGGGTTACTGAGGATGCATTTACTGTGTTTTGGGGTGTGCAGATGACTGGACTTTTGTGAACTTTGGTAATACTATGAGTTGGTCGAAGGCTGAGTGTTTATATGTGACTGGTAATTTACCTGATAGATCGCAGGATTGTAAATTTAGCACCTCCATATCCTTCCATTTCGAAAATCCTGTAACAGGTACTAATTTATGTAGTCTTGGATGTTGCTGGATAAAAGATTAATTCGTGATTTGTTGGGGTGGACATTGCCCCAGAATAACTCACCGTATACTTGGCCCTCTTCGCTGGCAAATAAATAAGAGTGGTTAATGAATGTTATGGCGAGCCCTGTAGCCCGGGATTCTAATCGAGTATTGAACTCACAGACCAGGTCATTTTCGTGTGGTTCGTTTGGGCGTGGAAGATGGGATGATATAAATACCTGTGTTTCAGGGTACTGGCGCTGGATCATCTGTATGAGTGTTTTATAGTCCTCTATCATTCTATCAAGACTCTTACGGCCGATATCATTAGTACCTACACGTACTACAATTCCATTGTACCGTTCGTTCTCTAATGGTTTCTCGATTTGATAGGTTATTTCGCTTATACGCGCGTCACTGAAAGACCTAATTTTGATGTTGGTATCATCAGATGACATGTATCGCCCGCTCAGCTTTTTAATGTTGAGCTTCCAATTAACAGTACATTATTTCCGAAAAGGTTGATCCCGATCCCAGGCTGATTCATAATACGGAAAAATTAGTTACCTCTCCAGGATGTAGAAATTGTTTGAGTGTAGCTTTCATGACCATCTCGGTCACTTCTTCAGCACTAACTGACAGTCGCTGGCAACGTCACTCTGGTCAGCTCTTGTGGAGTCACGTGACAGCATGGATTGGTAGACTGCTGGTATACGGTAGCCCTCGTCTCTGTTCATGGTTGGTTGATGCTTGTAGATTTCTATGGCCTCTTTAACCTTCCATTTGAATAAGTTGGTCTCAACACCTTAAGATCACAATTAGTAAGACCTAAAGTTAAACTGACCACAGATGAACGCTCTGGAGTCATCTACAAGATCGAATGTGACCAATGTGAGGGGACATACATAGGCGAAACCAAAAGGCCTCTCAGCACCAGAGCCAAAGAACATCTTAAAATCAATTCCAACTCAGCTGTGGCAGAACATACAGAATCCACTGGCCATGTCATCCCCGCCAGCAGTGCCTCGGTCATCAACATTGAGACCAACTTTTTCAAACGGAAGGTTAAAGAGGCCATAGAAATCTACATGCATCAACCAACCATGAACAGAGACGAGGGCTACCGTATACCAGCAGTCTACCAGTCTATGCTGTCACGTGACTCCACAAGATCTGACCACAGTGACGTTGCCAGCGACCGTCAGTTAGTGCTGAAGAAGTGACCGAGATGGTCATGAAAGCTACGCTCAAACAATTTCTACATCCCGGAGAGGTAACTAAATTTTCCTTATTATAAACAGTACATTAGTTTTGTGTGTAATATTGGAATATCCACTGTGCTGTTGTGTGAAGGCATGTTGCAACGGTGGGGTGTTTGTATGAACTGAGGTTTTGAGGGTTATCTGACTGTAGTTTGTGTTTGCGTGCATTGTGACTGTTGCTTTCATTAATTGAGCTGCTCTGGTTAGTGTTATGTCTGAGACTATGTGATGTACATGCGACTACCTCGTTGTATTGCTGCTTACCTGGAAAACCTGGATTTCCTGAATTCGTCCCTGAGACTCACTTAATCTCCGGTAATTGTTTGCTTGTGGCCTGACTGGTTTGCGTGATACAGTGGGGTGCTTATGATGGTTGCTGTTCTGATATTGTATATTTCTGTTTGTCTGTAAGTGGTTGCTACTCGGGTGTTCACCTAACCTGTCTGATTGCAGCTCACGGACCTGAGATTACAGAACAGACTGTCCCTCTCTGATTTCATTGATCTGTTTAATTAGTGTGCTTAGTAGGGCTGAAGTATCATCACATATGGCAGAGGCTGAGGGTGCTGTGGATGTTATTTTACCTGCTGAAAACTTGTTTGTGTTGGTGTCGTCAATCAGCTCATGGATGTTGCTCTGGTCACTTACCCCTGTTAAAGACTCGCCACATTCAGAGACATGTAGGAATGAATCATTTTCTGCAGTTGGTTATGCATTATCTTGTCCCTGTGACTATGTGGATATATTAACCTCATACTCTGTCTGTTGGTTGTTCAGGTGCCATGCCAAAAAATCTATGATATGTTTGGTGAGTTTGGTGCAGTCGGAGCATGTATACCTGCGGCATGTTGATGTTAGTGTGTTAAGCATGTATGGTGGTAGTAGAGTACAGGCATACTGATACCATTTCTTACAGTCAAAACACTGTAGCATGTACGTATTATTCTCCTCCATACAAATACATCTGGCATGATTTGTGACTTGGTTACTTACCTCAACCCCAGTTGAGGGGCTGGGCTCCATGTTCACAGTGAATCTTGTCACCAGGGCTGTTGAACTGCTGATTGCTCTTTGTGGCAACTGGGAATTTGATTGCCCATACTTAGGTCAAGTGGGCTTGTATTTGCTTGACTTTGGTTCGGTAATTGGACTGCCTGCACTGCTGAGCTGTCAGTACCTACCTGCACTGCTGAGTTGTCATTTCTACCGCTGGGTGTCGGATAGGTCAGAGTTGGATTACCATTTGGGATCGGGATGTTCATAGCTGTGATGGGTGGATTTGCTGGTGGTTGGTTGATTCAACTTTGTCAAACCTGATACTGTTACACTTCTTACATAACATATCATCACACCGTCTGTTTTCAACAGACATGCTCCTCTGATTGCAGTCACAGCAATACCCTGGCATGATGTGTGTTAGTTTCTTGAATAACAAGACTAGGTATACAGACTATGTGGGTTTGGGATATAATGCAGAATGTATATAGGCAATTTAGGGAATTGGGATGCAAACTGAGAACATATATGTAAATAAAGAATCTTGAATCTTGAATCTAGATAACAGCTTGGGTGTACAGCTGTAGTCCAAGTGGGTGTTTGAAACTGTTTGGCTTCGTTGGTGTGTAACACAGTCCTGATAAGGCCTTTCACCGACAGAAGGGAAATGAGTTACACAATGATAGCACAAACTGGCAACTACTTACACGAACTTACACGAATCCTCTATTGACAGCAGGTATCGACACGCCTCTAACGTCAGGAATGGGCTGCATATATTTATGGTTCATTTTAATGTTATTAAGTTGTTATTAACAATTATACTCACATACACTGAACGATTGAAAACATTGGGCCTACCGACCATGGTATACAGACGATTAAGGGGAGATATGATAGAGATATACAAAATGTCAACTGGAATTTATGACCCAGATGCTACCTCCCTATTTCAGATGCAACATGATTCAGTAACCCGTAGTCATCACCTGAAGGGCTACCAAAAGAGGGGAAGAACGAACCTTAGGAAGAATTTCTTTTCCTTGAGAGTTTGTAGCCTATGGAATAGATTGTCAGGATCTGTCATTTCAGCACCAACAGTCATATCATTTGAAAAATTACTAGACAAGCTATGGCATTGTCAAGAGGCGGTCTATGACTGTACACAAAAACTGACCAGAACAGATGGCACAGAGATTGATGTGACGGAAGAGGAAGGCTGATTGACTTAATGTACATATATAGACAATTGTCATGATTGTATGAAATAATCACAGGCGTAGGCGGCACACAGCAGCTCACGCCCATGATATATATTCATACAGCAGACTAATATATATATATATATATATATATATATATATATATATATATATATATATATATATATATATATATATATATATATATATATATATATATATATATATATATATATATATAAACAGAAGTTATACGCCATTGTGAAGGATCTCATATATGTATATATTATATGTATATAGCTTGTATATATTAAATGCTACTGAATATATCTATAGCCAGTTTCATGTAAATACAAAAACAGAAGACGGCATTATTCTAAAAAATTTAAAGTCAGGCATAGCTGGAAATTTCGGATCAACAAGTTTATTAGTGGATAGGAGCTGAGTATAGAGTTTTTACAAACCTGCGCTCAGAAACTTTACCTAGATTACCTAGATTATACATTGCCTATGTTATGAACTCACATGAATCCTCTTTTGACAGAAGGCATCAAATGGCCTCTGGTGTCAGTTCTGAGCTGCATATATTGGATGGCTGATTCAGTTGTAGTTTGTCACCACATTCATGGTTTGTTAGCATTTCTTTAAAGAAAGTGGGATGAAAGATTGAATAAGATTCGAAGTTGAATAGCAGTGGGTGTTTACTCCATAGTTGGTCTAATCTGAATTTAAAAGAGTTGATAGAAGGTGCATTGATAATGTATTCAGGTAGTTTGTTCCATTGGTCTGTGCAGCGTCGTGGAAATGAAAACTTTCTGACATTTAACCTAGCTCTGATTTTCTGAATTTTTAGGCTATGACCTCTTGTAATACTGTTATTGTCAAAAAGATTAATGAGGTTTGATGGAGGTTGATCATATTTGTTGTGAAGTATTTTATATGTCTCAATCATATCACCTCGCAGTCTTCAGAATGTGAGAGTTGGTAAGTTGAGTTCTTTTAGTCTTTCGTTGTATGGTAGGTTATGCATTCCTGGGATAAGTTTTGTGGCACGCCTTTGAACATTTTCAATCGCATTTATATGGTTTTTTAGGATAGGCGCCCAAACTACGTTTGCATATTCGAGATGAGGCCTGACAAGGGATTTAAAGAGGTGCTTGAAGTTGTCTTTATCTATGTAGTTAAACGTGCATCTAATTAGTCCCATGATTTGATTGGCTTTGCTTATTTTTTCATTTATGTGTTGGTTGAAACTTAATTTTTCATCAATTAGGACCCCAATGTCTTTTTCGGTGGGGGAATACTCTAGAGTATGGTAGTTAGAGTCCATTGTGTAGACATGGGGAACTGTGGTTCTTGAAGAAATTCTCATACTTTTACATTTGTCTGGATGGAGTTTTAAGAGTGAGTTTTCAGTCCACAGGCACATAGAGTCTATATCTTGCTGCAGCGTATCACAATCTGGTTGATTAAGAATTGATTTGAATGGTTTGTATCGTCAGCAAACAGGAATCTTTCTGACCCACACTTAATTGCATCAGGCAAATCATTTATATACAATATAAAGAGAAGTGGGCCAAGGACTGAGCCTTGCAGCATGCCGCTGGTCACATTTAGTAATTTGGAGTATGTTCCATTAATGACGACTTGTTGCTTCCTCCCGATTAGAAATCATTGGATCCAGTTTAATAGTTTTCCGTCAATGCCATATCTGGTTAGTTTTTTAAGAAGACGTTTGTGTGGGACTTTATCAAATGCTTTCATAAAGTCAAAGTAGATGACGTCGACCATCCCTCCATTATCCAATGCCTCCAACCATTTTTGTAGTACTGTTAATAGCTGAAGCACGGTAGACCGGCAACTTATAAAGCCAAATTGGTTATCTGACAGCATACAGTTGTCGGTTAGGTGTTTCATAATTGAGTCTTTTACAACTGATTCCATTACTTTGCACACTACCGAAGTGAGACTGATAGGGCGGTAGTTATGATGATTCTGGGGTATACATATTACAGATGAGTTCACAATCGTAGTTATAGCACAATGGATGGCTTTCCCATATCTTGTCTAGTCTAGATTTGAAAGAATTCAGTGGGGGGGGGGGGCACTGATAACGGATTCGGGTAGTTTATTCCATTGATCACCAACTCACTTTAGAGGCAATCAAACAGCAAATACATTAGATCTTATAATATCAAATGAGGAGAATATGGTAGAAAATATAATCATAAGTGCACCTATAGGAAAGAGCCACCATGCAAGCATAAGCTTTACTTTCAATTGTTATATAAATACCATCTTGCAAAACCCTCACTACATTTTCAATAGAGGTGATTATGATGGTATGCGTGCAGATGCTGCAAATATTGACTGGACATCTAAATTATCTGGTGACATTGAGCATGATTGGTGTGAAACATTGAATGAACTTAAAAGGCTAACTGATACATTTGTTCCAATATCTAAAATTAATGCAAGAAAAAAATCAATTTACCTAACCAAAACTGTCTTTAAAACTCTAAAACAGAAGAGACTTGCCTTTCAAAAACGGAAAAAATCACGTGACAATACTGACTATTTGTAAACTGAAAACAAAAAATTCTGTATGTGACCTAAAGAAACAAAATGGAACCATTACAAATTCAGATTCTGAAAAGGCTGATGTCTTAAATACATTTTACTTCAGTCTTTACGCATGAGGATATGTCCCATCTGCCCAGCTTTAGCTACAGACAATATTCCACAATTCTAAATAAGATCTTAATTACAGAAGACATGGTGTTAAAAAAATTGGAAGGTATCAATACGAATAAATCTGCTGGCCCTGATGGGATATATCCACGTATTTTGAAAGAACTAAACAGCCTCATAGCCTACCCCCTTCTTCACCTCTTTAGAAACTCACTGAAGCAGGGAAGTTTACCATCACTTTGGAAACTGGCTCATGTATCACCTTTATTTAAAAAAGGTGATAGGCATTCCGCAAACAGTTATCGTCCTATTAGTCTGACATCAGTTGTGTGTAAAATACTGGAATCTCTAATAAAAGCTCATTTAGTAACCCATTTGGAAACTAACAATCTGATAACTAAAGACCAGCATGGATTTATTAGGGGACGCTCATGTGTCACACAACTCATTTCCATTCTAGATATTTGGACAGATGTCTTAGATCATAACGGGCAGATTGATGCTCTCTATTTAGATTTTGCTAAGGCATTCGACACTGTACCACACGAGCGACTTCTACTCAAACTTGAGAAATGTGGTATTCAGGAAATGGTCTTAAATTGGATAAGAGGGTTCTTATGTAATAGAAAACAACTAGTGGTACTAAATGGTACACACTCTAAAGTAGCGCAAGTTCTCAGTGGGGTCCCTCAGGGTAGTGTTCTGGGCCCACTTCTTTCATTTGTTATGTAAATGACCTGCATGAAAATATAAACTCACCCACTCACATGTTTGCAGATGATACAAAAATTCATAGAGAAATACGCTCCATAACAGATGCATCGGAACTTCAAGATGATCTGAACAATATAGAAGATTGGTGTTGCACATGGCAAATTCTTTTAAATCCAGAAAAGTGTAGTGTAATGCATTTAGGATCAAATAACAAGAAGTATCCATATTATGCAAACAAAGGGGGTACACAAGTCAAACTAAATGAAGATATTGTCGCTAAGGATCTCGGTATTAACATTGATAATCAGCTGAAATTTAGTGAACATTGTAAGACACACGCCAATAAGGCTAACAAAATTTTAGGATTAATCAGACGATCTTATACCTATTTGGATGCACCAACGTTAGTAAAACTGTACACTTCGCTTGTAAGGCCAATCCTGGAATATGGCAATGGCGCATGGTGCCCCGTGTTGATTAATGATTGTGAAACCCTCGAATCTTTACAAAGAAGAGCAACAAAATTGGTGCCTTATTTAAGATCTCGCAGCTATCCTGATAGACTTAAACATTTGAAGCTCCAATCATTATACTATCGACGTGCAAGGGGGGATATGATTGAATCATACAAACATCTACATAATATTTATAATATTCAAAGCCAGTATCTTGAATTAGATAACAAAACCAAAACCCGTGGTCATAGCCTGAAATTATCCAAAAAGAGGGCAAATAAAACCATAAGACAGCATTTCTTTTCAACTCGTATCACCAACAACTGGAATGGGTTACCTGAAACTGTCGTAAATTCCCCAAGCTTAAATAGCTTTAAAATCCAATTAGATATATATTGGACTACCTTTTGGTATATACAAGAACTTATGCACAACAGGTGCTCTGCAGTAAACTTTGCCTATCTTAGAAACTTATAAGGTGCAATGCATTTACTGTATTATCTACCTACTGGCTAAGTGGCCTATCAAGGTAGTATATGATAAGTATATGATATATGGTATTTTTTCTTAAATTCATGTGTCCAATGTCATCTACTTATACATGCAAACTGTGTATTACTAATAAGTGTGTGTGTGTGTGTGTGTGTGTGTGCGTGCGTGCGTGCGTGCGTGCGTGCGTGCGTGCGTGCGTGTATGTATTTTTATTTTATTGACGCACTGGCAACGTGCGGCTTCAATTTCCATGTGCTAACTTAGCCGACAGTGCTGCACCCGTTAGTTTAATTTGTTGATCACCATCTCCCGGTCGGGGGGATCGAACCATCATCCTGCAACTCCGCATAGCATCAGCAACCAGGCATCTTTCCACTGGACCACCGCACCAAGACAAAAGTCAAGGATTGGCCGACCAGCTTTCACATGTCTGATATACTGACACACTGACGATTCATATGGGACTATCTGTGGATGCATCTGTCACAATCAATCCTAGGCTTTTTTACGCCTATTGTACTCTGACTCCAGCACGGCTCTGGCAGTATATGTATTTTTATTTTATTGATGCACTGGCAACGTGTGGCTTCAATTTCCATGTGCTAACTTAGCCGACAGTGCTGCACCCGTTAGTTTAATTTGTTGATCACCATCTCCCGGTCAGGGGATCGAACCGTCATCCTGCAACTCCGCATAGCATCAGCAACCAGGCATCTTTCCACTGGACCACCGCACCAAGACAAAAGTCAAGGATTGGCCGACCAGCTTTCACATGTCTGATATACTGACACACTGACGATTCATATGGGACTATCTGTGGATGCATCTGTCACAATCAATCCTAGGCTTTTTTACGCCTATTGTACTCTGACTCCAGCACGGCTCTGGCAGTATATGTATTTTTATTTTATTGACGCACTGGCAACGTGCGGCTTCAATTTCCATGTGCTAACTTAGCCGACAGTGCTGCACCCGTTAGTTTAATTTGTTGATCACCATCTCCCGGTCGGGGGATCGAACCGTCATCCTGCAACTCCGCATAGCATCAGCAACCAGGCATCTTTCCACTGGACCACCGCACCAAGACAAAAGTCAAGGATTGGCCGACCAGCTTTCACATGTCTGATATACTGACACACTGACGATTCATATGGGACTATCTGTGGATGCATCTGTCACAATCAATCCTAGGCTTTTTTACACTCAGAGTGGCCTTTCTTGAGGTTCTTACCACTGGAGTGACTGCCAGTCATTCCAGTGATAAGTTCCCGAGAGAGGTCTACACTGGACATACGAATGTACATATATTTTATTTATCCAACAAGAATTTGAATATTCTAATATGTTTTTTGAGCGACGGCTTTCATTTTCCTTTCCATCAGAGGTTTTTTTATCCTAGTTATTTATGCTCTGTCATGCCGGTATAAAAATATTGAACTGCCATCCTATATAATTAGCCATATATACAACCAGACCATTACCCATACCAGTATATCTGCTGCTCCGAAGCCACCAGCTAGATATTATGAAAAATCTAAATTGCTCCCAACCATCCTAAACTACATGTTTTCTGCCAAGCTGAGGAAACCTTCCGGTAGCCTTTTTCTCATTTGTCCACTTCCCTAAGATTTCAATAGCGAATCGTATAATAATTATTCTACCCACAATTACACCTATACCTCACTCATCCCTTTCCACCCAATCCTATGCCCATCAAATTCCCTTGTTCTTCCTGTAGAAAACCAGTGAGATGTAACCAATATGCTATACTATGTGATTGCTGTGGTGTCTGGATACACTTATGCTGCTCAAAGCTTACCACTGCTGAATATGCAGAACTAGAAAACTCAGAGGTGCCATGGTGGTGCATTAACTGCAATAAAGATTTATTTCCCTATAATCACTATGATGATGATACTGATTTCATGTTAGCTATCCTGGACATAAATGAACGACATAACCACATGTATCAATATACCCACCAAGAAACACTTTTTAATCCGTTTAAGCTTAACAAATTCTACCAAAATATTATATCTCACGATGACACTGATAATGAGGAAATTAAATATCTAACACCAGAATGTGACTATATTCTTCAAAAGGAATTTAATGATAACTTAATTAAGAATGTAAATGAAACAATCACATTCTCTCAACTTCATATTAATATCAGGTCTCTTCTGAAGAATAACAATAAACTAGGCATGTTTCTAGATTCAAGCTCTCATGAATTTGATCTAATTGGTGTTACTGAGACCTGGCTGAAACCAGACTCACCACTAAGCTTAATTGATAGACAGCACTATAACTTCATTGAAAAGCATAGACCAGCACAACACACAGCCACAAGGGGAGGTGGTGTAGGCATCTATGTAAAGGATACCATTCAATATACTATAAGAGAGGATCTGTGCATGATGGAAGCAGATATAGAAGGCCTTTTTATTGAAATACTCAGATGTAAATCAAAAAGCAAAATTGTTGGTGTTATTTATAGAGCACCCGGAACGGATAATGATAATTTTATCAAAGCTTTCGATAACATTTTGCAAACTATCCAAAAGGAAAACAAGATAGGACACATTATGGGAGATTTCAACATTGATCTACTAAAACAAAACTGCTTTTATACACAAAACCTACTAAACTTAATTGGCTCATATGGCTTCTATCCACTCATAACAAAACCGACTAGAATTACAGAAACAACTGCGACCATCATTGACAATATCTTCACAAATAGCATTGTTGAATGGAAAAATGAATTAGGTATTTTTGTTGCAGACATATCTGATCACTTGCCTATTTACTACCTGAAAAAAACAGAAGTTAAACAAAAATCATTTATAAAAGAAAATCTAATGTGTAGGGACTTTGGAATAGAAAATATTGACAGATTTAAGAACGCTATGTCTGCTATAAACTGGAACTACATTATTGATTGTCAGTCATGTGAAGATGCCTATAACACATTCCATACTGTGTGCACAGATGTATATGATCGCGCCTTTCCACTAAAAACAGCTAAACAATCTAAACGAAACCCGACTAAACCATGGCTAACTAGGGGATTGATAGCTGCTTGTCATAAGAAAAACACACTGTACTTAACATTTATCAAGCACCCTACAAAGTACAATGAATCTCAATATAAAAAATATCGCAACAGACTAAACCAAGTAATCCGGAGAGCCAAAATCAATCATTACCATAATAAATTCATCAATCAGAAAGACAATATCAAAGAAACGTGGAAGTTAATAAAGTCTCTACTGAATAAACAAAACAAGAAATCAGAGACATCAAGATTTATATATAATGACAAAGTTTTAACCAACAACCAAGATATAGCAAATAAATTTAATGAATATTTTATCAACATTGGACCCAGCCTATCGGAAAAAATTAGGAATACCTCTAATACAAATATAGAAGATTATCTGACAGGCAGCTATCAATCCTCAGTTTTTCTAAATCCTACTAACACAGATGAAATCTCAAAAATCTTAATGCAAATCAACCTGAACAAAAGTGCAGGCATTGATAATTTAAAATGGAACATTTTTAAAAACTGTCTCTCACAAATATTAATCCCATTGAACCACATTTGTAATCTTTCCCTGATGCAGGGTATATTCCCATCTCGACTAAAAGTAGCACGGGTGACACCAATATATAAAGCCAAGGACTCTTCTGACTTCACTAATTACCGGCCTGTCTCAGTTCTTCCACTATTTTCTAAACTTCTAGAAAGACTTTTCTACAATAGACTGATAAATTTCTTAAATAAATATTCTATTCTCTATAAAGCGCAATATGGTTTTAGACAAAACCACTCCACAATGCTGGCTCTGATAGATATGTTGGAAAAAATAACAAATTCTCTAGAAAACAAAGAACATATTCTTGGCATATTTCTTGATCTTTCTAAGGCTTTTGACACAATTGATCATAAGATTCTAATAAAAAAACTATCTTATTATGGAGTGAGAGGAATTGCCCTAAATTGGATATCAAGTTATTTATCAAACAGAGTACAGTGTGTACAATACAATGGAGCTTGCTCTAGCAATGAAAACCTAGTCTGTGGTGTCCCGCAGGGATCAGTACTTGGACCTCTCCTGTTTTTAATATATATGAATGATTTACCCAATGTTTGTCAGCACCTTTCATTAATACTGTTTGCAGATGACACCAATGCTTTTTGCCACAACAAGAATATAGAAACACTATATAAAAATGTAAATGAAGAAATGGAAAAAGTAATAAATTGGTTTAAAGTAAATAAATTATCACTGAATGTCGGGAAAACTAATTACATGCTCTTTACAAAATCTAGAAAACTAAAGAAAAATGCCTTGCCAAAATTGTACATTGATAATCAGGAAATACAGGAGGCTGAGTTTGCTAAATTCTTAGGTGTCTACCTGGATAAAGATCTAACCTGGGAGAAACATATAGAGATTGTAACATCTAAAGTGGCAAGAAACATTGGGATCATGCGACGACTTAAATCATACTTACCACCTAACATACTAAAAACATTATATTGCACGTTAATACTCCCACAAATTACTTATTGCAACACTATTTGGACTAATACATATAAAATCAGACTGGCAAGACTAAAATCACTTCAAAAGCAAGCCATTAAACTTTTTGCACAAACAGGAGAAGCCCAAAATGTTTACAAGACAGAAAATTTATTAAAACTAGAAGATATTGGTAATCTCCAATTATATACAATAATAAAAGATTTTTTCAAAGGTAATCTACCAAATTCACTGTCTTCTCTCTTTAACCTAAACACTGAAATACACGCATACAACACCAGATCTAGACACAACTTTCACACAGAATACAATAGAATGGAAATCTCAAAACAAAAACCATCCTTTCAAGCTACAAAACTTTGGAATAACACAGACACGAACACACGTACACGGATTATTAGTCAAAATTCCTGCAAACATATTATTAAACAAATGTTCATTAATAAGTACTAAATCGGGTAATTGGACCTCACTCATATATTAGTTACTACACCTTCATGCGCCCGGACACCACAGCAATTACCAGCAATTCATCATGAAGAACCACCTGTTAACAATACTGATATTACTGCTCTTGCCCTGCCTCTACACTCCGGTTTGACATATTGTCTACATAAAATAAAAGGTACCAGTACTGCTGAATATTCTGGATCTAGTGGAATTTGTGGGAGAATTTTCTGCATAAGGCAGCAATGTCTTCTATTCCAAATGTGTACAGAAAATTACTTACGTCATAACCAAATCAGTTTGTTGCTAGAATCATGTTGGCCATTGTTATCTTTACTGTATCATTAGCCATAATCATATTTAATTTATTTTATTATATTATATTTTATGTGAATGTCTGGCTCCTGGGTCTTACAGACAACACATCCCAAGGGACATAGCTCCTCTTGCTGGGTGTTTTGAAGAGGACTTGACCGGGGGCTGTGGTTGGCTAAGCCACCAACAACTCTCGGTCGGGTGGCTTTTCTGAATATTCAGCAAGTGTGCAGCTTCTGTGTTAAATCCTGAGTCAAATTGGACCAGCACTCCTCAAGATATACACAGATCCAGAACTTGATCATATCTAAGAGCTCTAAAAAAAATCCAGCCATGACAAACACACTAAGAAATAGACTCGAACACAGATTCACATAGCCGGTTTACTCTCTTTCCTCTAGGGAAAGAAGGTGATAGACAATAATAATAATAATAATAATAATAATAATAATAATAATAATAATAATAATAATAATAGTAGAAACAGGATGAACTCCACCCCCCACCCCCTTCATCCCCTAGCCCATTCCAATGAGTGAAATATGTTACCCACAGTATGAAGAACAATAAAAAACAAGTGAACCATGTTTGTCAAATGTCTTGTCTTTTTCTCTTTTTTTTCGCTTCTTTTTCTATGACAAATCCTATATTATTTGTCTATAGTTATGTATAAATATATTGTCATAATGCTTTATGTCTACTTATGTTAAATCATGTGTAACTTGTATGTTATTCTATGTCAGGGGTCCACAAGCTAATAGGCACAGCCTCCAGTGGACTCCCTGTTACCATATTGTAATTTGTAATATTTACCAAGAGAATAAATCAAATCAAATCAAATCAAGTAGTAAGATCAGTACAGCACAATGGGAAAGAAAACTTTCGTATAATGAGTCTTGGACTTATTTTCTTAATTTTTAGGCTGTGACCTCGAGTTATGCTATTTGTGTCTTGTCGCTCAATAAGGTCTGCGGTAACTTGGTCATATTTATTGCTAAGAATTTTATATAACTCGATCATGTCGCCACGCAATCTTCTAAATGCTAATGTTGGTAATTTACGCTGTGTTAGTGATTTAACGAAAACTGGTTACAAAAAACTACTTACTTTACGGAGGTGCTTCTTTATAAGGAGGAAACTAAAACTATTGATTGATTCATTGATACCTCGTTGATCAATTGTCTGAGTTATGCTTCTGCCTCAGCATCGCTGCTTGGACTTTTCGATTGTGTAAACTTCTACTCTAAGATTAAGATCTACGGAGAATTAGATCTGTGGTCTATGACCTTGACTTTCTGTACTCCTAACTTTTCTTTTTAGCACGATTATTAGTAAAATGTCTTCCATATTTTCTGACGTCCCGACTGCGCCTCCGATCGAGGTGTTTGCTTTAATTGCCAAATTTAATGGAGATCCGTACCAGGACAAAGTCAACCTTAGTGCTGGAGGTAATGCTACCTGGCCACTAATCACCAGTTTTCGTAGTAGGCCCTAATAGCCTAAGGAAATTAGGCATTGCCTCACAGGCATTTGAAGTTTACCCGCCTATTTCATATTATTAGCATATTTGATATACTACTATATATATAATACACAAGGTGGTCAATGAAGATCACGGAAACAATACGCATGAACAAAAACAATGCAAAAATTTGAATACAGTCGATAACAGCCGCCAGTAGACCCAAAACAGCTGCCAGTATAACGATAACAGGCGCCGCTGCGTGTTGTATCTCGTGTCTAGTTATTTTATCATCTAAGATTATAATTTTATTTTTACTGAGAATTATATTGTTTGATAATTTATTACAGTCAATAATATTTGTTTCTTTTTTTCAGGCAATGGTTAATTCGATGCCGGTGTACGACTGGGGAGTACAGCGATGCCGGCCGCCTACGACGCCGGCCGCTATGTATACGAAGCCGGCCTCCTAGTATAGGGCTATATTAGTCCATGGCCTCTGTAGTGGTCTTGGGGAATGTCCATTTGCAGGCCAAGAGACTATTTTTTGAGAATTTACCACTGGAATGACTGGCTCGATAACCGAGCCAGTCATTCCAGTAGTAAAATTTAAAAAATAGTCTTCTCTTGGCCTGCAAAGTGGCATTCAATTATTAAATGTTTAAATATTTTGAACAAATATCGCTTAATTTTTACTTTTTTGTTTTCACAGATTCCGGCGTATTTCGGCTTTGTTTTGACTAAAAGGCCGACTAAAACATGGAAAAGCCAGAAAATTGAAGTCATGACTTTTGAAAAATGCCTTGTTCAACTTGTAATTTTGAATAAAGCCTGAAACGATATCGTTAAATATTTCGTTAATTATTAAATATTTGTTAAACTACATGCTCTAAACTAATACTATAGGCGGCCGGCATCGTATACATAGCGGCCGGCATCGAATGCGGCCGGCATCGATGGTGACCTACGACTGGTAGGGCCTACTACCATGGATATGTAATCCATAGACATAAAGGTTTGTAAGTTGCAAAGTTTTAGGTATGGATGAATAGTTTTTTTGTTTTGCCCCGCCCATGTCTAGTTAAGCAGCTTTAGCTCCACCCACCCTTTGCCAGTATTGGGATCGATCGATCCATGCACTCCCCGAATCTCAATTTCTTGAAAACTGCAGGTAAGCTGGTTACTATTTTGAAACTAAGTTGACTGGGCACTGTTGCTGTAGTAAAGACATACAATTCATAGGCTATAATTTGGCATCAGTTGACAGACTATTAAACATTTATGACGGAATTAATTATGTAGTTCATGACATAATTGATTGTGACGTCATAGATCGATAGATTGTAGACGTTTATAATTTATTGCCGATATGTTCCTAAAATTACGATTTTGCGTTATTTGTTATTAGATTTAGGCTAGTTGGGTTCAGCTAATATACATATATAAATATACGGGTAAGCTGTTGAATATTTTGAAACCTATGGCAACAACAGCGCCCAGTCAAATTAGTTTCAAAGTATTCAAGAGAATCTTTATTAAATAGGCCTAGTAAAAACATACAATTCGTACAACAACGCTTAGTCCGTCATTAATTAAGCATTCGTGACGACTTATCTACATCATTGATGATGTAGTTGATTATGACATCATCCTACACATCACGTAGTTGATTATGATGTCATATGATGGATAAACTGGAACGGTCTATTGAGAGATATGCACAGTATCATGCATTCGAGTGCAGTGACATATGTTGATTGTTATGCATTTGTGTGTTATACGTTAGTTTGTATTTTATTTCAATCAATCAAACTTTATTGGCAATTCATCAGAAAGTGCCTTTCTTCTTCAACTAGTATATTAGCATGCAGTATTGATAATTAGTAAGATGTGCAACATATATTTTCTGTCTGACGATGCCGTCTGGTCTCTCACATATGTTGGCCCTGAAAATGGTCGTTGTAACAAATCAATTGTCTGACGATATCTAGTCATCCGCTACAGATGCTTTGGACAGATCAGGCGAGCTGCGGTTTCAAGAAGTATACGAGACACTGTCCTCATCAATAATCATATAACGTGGTTGTCAACACTGGTGATGGTGGTGGTTCTAACTATGGGCGCCTGTAAGTTGTATATATGCAACACAGTCTATTAAGTAATAATTTTATAACAGGATTGTCATCACTGTTGGTGGTGGTGGTGGTGGCAGCGGTTGTAACTACGCCTATATAATAAGTTGTACATATATAATGTATACAACCATCAATCTCTTAGGTGATGTTCAAGTAGACTGCATCATCATCTACAACGACATCAGCTACTTCATCATCCACTTTTGCTGCTTAGGGAACAAATGTGGGGTGGAAAGAAAGTAAACATGTGTTATTTTGAAACTAAAAACATATTATTACATGACGGGATGGAGAGAAAAAAACCTTGAAAATTAATATGTTAGAAGACCCAGTCCTCAAAATTTGGCGCGAACGATCGTTTCGTTCGCGTGTCGGTTACATGAAGTAGAATTACTGTGAACGAAAAAATGGTCGCCTAAGTGACAAAGCCCAGAACGGTAGTTATCTCTGATAGTGGAAAACAGAAAAGTTTCAACAACTTTTGAATATGAAGCATGCTTCTAAAAGATCGATAACATCTGTCTGTCAAATTCTATAAGTAAGCGACAGCGCGCATGTGTCAGAGACAAACTTCCGTTGTATTTTTGCTAGCATTACTACATAGGCTGGGAACTAGTCTTGCTACACGTTATGCATCAACAACGGACTGTTCAATTATAAATCGTTGCATGCATGTACGTGCAACCGTCGGCTGGCATGTTCCCGAAGTATTATTTTATATACGCGACTGGATCCCGATATAACATAGGAAGACATGCCTTGTTGAGTGAGTCTCACAGTATATTCTCCTTGAGTTTCACTTGGCTTGTAGAGACAGCTGTTTAAGAATTTATCTGTTAAATTAAACTGTTACAGTCATAGATCCTCGCTACTGTGTCAGTGTGTATTTGTCCATGACACACAATAATTCAGGCCTCAAAATTCGACGGGATTCTCGTAATATTCCCGAAATTGAAAAATACGGGAATCCAACTGGATTCTCGTAAATAAATGCTTCCAAAAACGTAAACATTCCATTCTTACAGAACGCCACGATCCCGGTTACTAATTTCAACAATAAAAATTATGTCACGAATCAGCCTAGAGGGGGTGTCTGCTAATACACCAGTAATGAGAAATGTCTTGCGTGACTGCACCGTCGTAGTTAATAACCAGTCAATATTTAAGTGGTTCATTGCTTTGGAGCGACCTAGAAAACAGGACTATATGTCAGGAAAATCGGTGCGTAGTAACTCTTATTTTCAAGTAAATCGCATTTGCACTAAATTGTCAGTTTAAAGCGTACAAGTTAAGAAGGGTCAAGCTATCTACTAAATGCCTTAGAGCTGGTTACGCTTTTTTATTGTGGTGGACTTGCGGGTTATTGTTTTATATTAGAAATGTATGCTGCTTGTACCAGTACAAATATTTGGTAACGGTTACAAAAAAAATCTAACCGTCACGTGTACAATTTTATAAAAATTTCAACCCCTGTTGTTTTGGGGGCAATTAAGACGGTAGTTCTTTGATACAGGTGGAATTCTTTACAAATTAAAGCATATTCTTTTATATATTTTGAAAATAATATGACTTGAAGCCATTGCTTTCAAGGTGGTGGTGGGTGGGCTGGAGAGGGTTGCTCAACTAGGTAAGCCACAACAATGTAAGATATTCAATTCTTTGTTTTTGTAGTGGGGTTTGTGGGTGGGGTGGGAGGAGGGTGTTAAGATATTTATAAATATTGGTTCATTAGTCACTAATTATTATAGTGGGTCTGGAATTTTGAAATATATGTTTGGAAAAAGTATGGAATTTTATTGTGCCCACGGTGTATGAACCCTGAAATTGTTGCAAGCTGGAAAGATGTTACCAATGAGTGTTGTCATACAAATACTGATATTTTGGCAGAGAAAATGTACATTTGCAGACCAAAGGAGTATTGTTTTTGGAAACTTAACACTGAATGACGGGCTCGGTTATCAAGCTTGAAATTTCAGGGGTAAATTTTCCAAAATATTCTTCTTGGTCTGGAAATGGAACGAATGAATGGATATAAAACAAAAACTCAATCTGCTTTTTGACAAATTTACTTGAGAAATATTACAGTACTTATATGACAATGGATGAATCCACTTTTAGTTATTCCCCACCATCTCTAGCTAAGCTATGCCCCAAGCTTTGTCCCAGAATCTCAATTTCATGGTAAACTTGGTGAATACTTTGAAACAAACTTCCCCTCAAAACAATCAACAGAATGTTTATTAAATTGCAAAGACATACAACTAATACTTACTGACAGACTACTATGAGAGTTAGTATTGTGTGTCAATTATAATAGTGACTGGTGACATCAACCTATATGTGATGTAATTGATTATGAGGTCAATAGTTGAGTAACTAAACATATTTTATCTGTAAATTAGGTAATTGGTGGATAAGTCCATGCTGTAATCAATATGCTAATGATAATTCAGCAACATGCACTTTAAATTCATTATTAACTTAATATACAAATGAAATATGTTCAGATAAAGGTTTGGATAAAAAAATGGCGTAACCAGTTTGCGCAACCAATTGGTTACGCAAACTGATTTTGCGCAACCGAACAATTGGTTACGCAGACCTGAAAACACGGGACCCAAATAGGGGTCTCGCAAATATTTGAAATTTTGAGGGCTGAAGACCCTTGTGTCTGGTCTAACAATAATAAGGGAGATAAATCTTGGTGGTTTATTTCTATTGTCACTAAACCTGTCGGTAGTACTCTCCCTTATTATTGATACATCGAAATGACAGCGGTTTCTTGTGTTAATTTTTTGTAAATGCATAATGTCACTATGTACATCACATATATGGTTATGACATAACATGTGGTGTTTATTATTGCTGTGAATTTGCGTAAAAATAGGTGATATAAGATGTGGGTTACGAATGTTAGTGTAATGAATTGGCATGCAGAAGTCGAAACCACGTAGGCCTACTGATCCGGCGTATCGGAAGTACCAAACTGAAACATATATTAGTTACATTTTCTCACGTATATACAATTTCAAGCTCACGCACGCACACTTAGGCACCTGCACATGAATTATTATAAATATTTTTACAATATGTGCTGTTCATCTTATAAGCAGAGGCATATATATATGATTATGGTAACAATATGCTATGTATGAGTGTGTATTATTGTTGAGAGAGAGGGGGGTGGGGAGAGAGAGGGTGGATTGTGAACAAACTATTAATAGTAGGAACCTTTGCGTTGTGTATGCTAATTCTTATTGAAAGTGGCATAGAAATGTTTTTTGAGAACCAACAACCACTCAAGTGTTCCACTAAATTTATGAACCGCCAGAATTCATCATATGTCATAGAGTCATGTTGCTGCCTCACATAAACGCGTTTTAGTGGCACACCATTAGGTAGCTGGCCCTATACAGTTAGCAAATTAACCGCCAATACTTAAGATCCACCATCATCATACATTAGATTTATTTAGATTTGTGGTTCCCAGACAGTGACGTGAATAGGAAACTGTATGGAGGTTTTTAAGAACCACCACACGAGTGGTCCACTTAGCCCTTTCACCGACAACTCCATGAAAAAGTAAATTCTTTACATGATAAAATATATTCTCCTTAAGGCAGCAACAGCTTCCAGTCAAATTAATTTCTAATTATTCAACCGTTTTTTTGTATTGACAGCATTGAAAATGTGATATGTGGAATTCATCGTTGAATGGGTTAAGAACCACCATCATCATACATCATATCTCTTAGTGAAAGTCCCCGCTACCTCACATTAACTGAAGTGGTCATCCTCAGACAAACAGATTTATTTTTAGAACCACCAGGTGCTATTTCACATGTTTTTTGAACCACCATCAGGAAACCTCAAGTGGTTCGCGCTAGATATAGTAGGCGGTGCTATGCATTAGGCTAATTATTCACTAATATTTTTTTTCTTAAACCCAACAACCTCATCATCATCATACATGTGAACGGGGTCTTTTACAACCACTGTCAACAATGGTTATTCAGTTTGAACCACCGCAATGTGTGCGTTAAATGTTGTTGGCATTCATTGGGAGAAAGGTTTCAAAATTTTAATTTTTGGCGTAAAAAAACCAATGGGGATTATTTAATTGTTAGCACCCACAGCGTTGTATCAACTAGGCTAGGAGATTTAATTGCAGGAAACCATTACAATGGGCTGAATATCCTCGACAAATACAATGAACATTGCTCTAGCCAATCAGCTATCAGAAACGTCTTCAGGAAATAGAAACACATGTGCACTAGCTGAACGTCCACTGCCTTAGATTGCTTATCAGTCTGTATTAGTCTTTTGAGCCAAACAGGCGCAAACTTGTAAGATTCAAATTCTCTTTCAAGTTTTTCAAATTTATTTTCCTCATTTTAAATTCTGTATGGTACAATCGCGTACATTCCAAATCTACCGTTTTTTACGAAATCGATTCAATTCTTTAATGGATCTTTTTCAAATATTGTAGATTCACATTTTCCGTAGTATGTCTATTTAGCTTTTAATCAAATATTTGAATGTCTTAAATTTACACTTACATTCGAAATTATTTTTATTCAAACATACGGCAGTAAATTTTGCTCATTTCCGCATATAAAAATGAATCCGAATCCTGATAGTATACAAAATTACCAAGCAGATTTTATTGAATCTATTCATACGTTTCAAACGTATTTTTGATTTCAAACATTCGGATTACAGGAATTAAATTACAGAAACAGGGTCTGTTCTCATTCGATCAATACTCACCATTCTATTACTTCTGATATACAGCTGGCCCTGACAGCTGGCTCTAGGACTATAGACTTAGAAAGCTTTACCGACTCCTTGGAACCGGGTACTCGGCTCCCAACTGCCGAGTACCCGTCTACCATAGAGCTCATTCTTGTTTGCATAGCAACAAGAGAAATACATGCTTTTGGCAGTTGGAAAGATCTTGAGAATTGAAATCTAAGTCTTTTTGTCTGTGTTTTATTGTGATAGCTAGTGCGTTTCTACAAGGATATTTGGATTAATATGGATACTGCCGATGATAACCAGGTTGTATATTTCCTTATTATTCCATAGTTAAAAGACTTAGGTCTCTAAAATTTTGTCTGTGTAGCATGTTCCAATTTCTAACCCCTAAGAATCTGGGACGTGTGTTAACAACGAAATATGCCGGATGATCGCCTTCTTTAAACCCCAACAGGCGATCGGCAGATATGAAAATAGGTGTTGCTACAGTATTTTTAATACGAATATCAGCTGACGTCGTTCTCTGTAAGATCCGAGCGGGTGACGTCACACCCGTGTTGCTCGGATGTTTATGTGAAGAAAATTTTTTCATTAATTCGCGTATCTTATTCTAGGTACTTCGTACTAAAATGGTACCCGAAAACTTTGGAATTTTCAAGTTTTGCGTGTTATCACGATCTGTTTGCAATGATCGGTGGTTTCAAAATTTTTGATTAAGATGTGTGGTCTGCGGTTTTACCGTGTGCTACAGCAGTTTGTTTTCATTTTGTTGTTTCTTCACATATCGTTTTGGCTTTCGTTAGGAGTATAATTTATATGTATTGGTAAATATACCCCGAATGCTATGCAATATGATTCCTGGTTCCGTGATACATCCTTGAGGATCAGTTTATGGGTGTATTTATGCCCGCTTCGTTCTTGTCGTCATAATCAATGCGATCTTTGCTGTAATGTTGCGGGGTGGGGTGCGGGAGAGTTACAGTTAATTTATGGTCAATATATTTGAAAATTAATTGTCTGCCATCTTTGTCTCGTTCCGCTTGCTTATTGTAGGTTTGTGCTTATTTATAGGCCAAGCCAGCCCCGCCATCATGTGACGAGTGCCACAAGTTCGTCTGGGTCCTGTTTAAGGACCATGTCTGCTTTCGGTGTACGTTATGTAACCTTGACAATAGGTGTAATATATGTGCAGTGTGGTCCGTTGATATGATGATGAAGTTCCTTGCCCAGAAGGACTTGGCTGGGTCTGACGCGGGGTCAGGCGGACCGACATTAAATCGTGGAGCGTCCGTTTCGGCCCTTGGGGGCGCTCCACGTCTTCAGCTGGAGGTGGCGGAGATGGCACCGCCGGCGTGGTTTGGTCCGCCTATGCAGGGCTTTCTGCATAGCGTTCTGCCCATGCTGGTGTCGTCCCTGCTGCCGAAAGTTGTTGGGCAGTCTCTCCCCATGCTTGGTTCGGACCCTGTCCTTGGACAGGGTTCTGGACTGGTCGCCGAGGGAGCCGACTCGTACGGCCCCCTGGCAATCCCATCGGGCTCCGGCCTGATGGGTGCTGTCTCTCTGCGGCCACCTCCGGGTGGTCCAGTAGCGGGGGCCGGTCCGTCAGACATGGGAGTCGTCCACCAGGACGGCTCCACGGTTTCCTCGTCTTGTGACGACTCTTCGGGGTCTGAAGATGAGGAGGAGAGGTTGCTGCGGCCTGTGATGCCACGGGTGGAGAATATGGAGGTCGATTCCGTCCTGGACGGAACCATCCTCCATCTGTCTGGCTTGGCGCAAGCCAGGGCAGCGGCTCCGCCCGTGGGTGAGGCCAATCTGGTACCGGGCACCGGTCCCGTGATGGTTGGTTTGACGCCAACCGACACAGTGATGGGTGTGCTGGGCCAGGCGTGGTACTCGCCTGGTCCAGCGGTCAGACGTGGGGTGCCGTTGGCGCCCGTGTCTGGCCGCGGTTCCGCGTCTGCTATGGGTCCACACGGTTTTCCGTGCAGGCCTACTCAATGGACTGGTTGGTGTGTTCCATGGGGTGGCAGCGGAACCGTATGGTACCGGAGTTCCTGGCGTGTCAGCCGCGGCTCCTAGCCGAGGTCGGTAATGGCAGGGTTGAGGAAGGGAATGTGGTGTGTATCGATCGATCTGAAAGATGCATATTTCCATATTCCAATGAACAGGAGTTGTCACAGGTTTCTGAGATTTGCGTTTCAGAATCAAGTATGGGAGTTTATTGTTCTCCCGTTTGGCCTGTCGACAGCTCCAAGGGTTTTCACAAGAGTGGTCCTTGCGGTGACAGCGTTTCTCAGAAAAGAGAACGTGGCGCTACACACCTACATAGACGACTGGCTGATCAAAGCAGACTAGGCAGCCAGGTTGGACGTGGATACTGCTCTGACTCTGAAGTTACTTTCAGATCTAGGTTGGATAGTCAACAAGGAGAAATGCGAGTTGACACCCACTCAACATTTCGTTTATTTGGGGATGCGATTCGATCTCGAGGAGGGCAGGGTTTACCCGTCTGAGCCCAGAGTGGTGTCTGTTAGCCATCCTCAAGAGTTTTCGAGTGGGAAACCACATTCAGGCGAGGCGGTTTCTTCAGATGCTGGGCATGATGGTCTCCATGGAGCAGGTGATCCCGTACGCTGCTCTAATGCGAAGACTTATCCAGTTGTATCTGATGTCTCTGTGGAAACAGAGAACAGAACCCCTGTCAAAACTGGTGCCAGTTTTGGAGCCGATAATGTCGCATCTTGGTTGGTGGAAAGAGCGTCAGAATCTCCTAGATGGGGTTTCGCTGCACCTACCCCACCCCCAGCTATCCGTGTACACGGATGCATTGCTGGAGGGGTGGGGGCCCGCCTGGGAGAGCACCAGGTCTCGGGCACATGGACTCTCTAGGAGAGCCAGCTGCATATCAATCTGTTGGAAATGATGGCAGTGGAACTGGCGTTGGAAGAGTTTCTTCCGATGATCAGGGGCAAGGTGCTATTGATACGGTCGGACAATTCGACGGTGGGATCATACATAAATCGCCAAGGCGGGACCAGGTCACCCACGCTGTGTATCAAAGTGTGGCACTTGATTCAATGGTGCAGGAATTACTCGGTTGTTTTGAAAGCAGCTCACATTCCTGGGCGATTGAACATTCTGGTGGATGCTTTGTCTCGCAGACAGAGAATTCTGCCAACAGAATGGTCCCTCAACCCTCCAGTTCTACGAAGGATCTTCGAGCATTGGGGCAGACCCAACGTGGACTTGTTCGCCACACGGGAAAATGCTCAAATCATGACTTATGTCTCGCCGATTCCAGATCCAAATGCAGTCGATACAGACGCTCTGGCGATAAACTGGAGGGTGATGCACGCTTACGCGTACCCACCCACCATTCTTCTGCCGAAGGTATTGGTGAAGATCAGGGAGGAACCGTGTCTGGTCCTGCTAATAGCGCCGTATTGGCCCAGCAGGGCGTGGTTCACGGATCTGCTAGATCTGCTGGTGGAAAACCCAGTGCAGTTGCCCGAGATTCCGAACATAATCTCCCAGGTCAAGGGACGCTTCCTACACGAGCGTCCCGAAATGTTCAAATTGACTGCGTGGATGTTATCAAACAATGTTCCATGTGGGAAGGCTTTTCTCGACAAGCTGCTGATTTCATTGCGGCTGCGAGGAGGTAAACCTTCAAGTCATATAACAACAAGGTTAACAGATTTGCAGACTGGTGTGAAGAAAAGGGTATTGATACCTTTCAATCCACTATTCAGCAAATAGCAGACTTTCTCTGTGAGCTGTTCTTTTCAGGACTAGCTCCCGTCACAATTGCTGGATACAAGTCAGCTTTGGCATCAGTTATCCATTGTCTAGCCAACAGGGATAGTCCAGAGGTGGCCCAGTTAAATGTGATGATGAAGGGAATGAGCAATCTCCGACCGAGACAACCGGTTCATTCCAGCCTGGAGTCTATCTTTAGTACTTAATGTACTGGCCAAGCACCCTTTCGAACAGTTGCGTTCGGCTAGTCTAAAGCATTTGACTCTAAAGGCGGTCTTTCTACTGGCAGCTTCCTCAGCTAGAAGGCGCAGTGAGATCCATGTGCTTTCGGCAGAGAGGGACCGATTTATTGTCTCCGGAGAGGGTCTGCGTCTTCTGCCAAGAGCAGAGTTTATGTCAAAGAATCAATCTTTGAGATATCCTGGCAAACCGATCATAATACCGAAGTTAACAAGGTTTGATCGTGATGCCAGTGTCTGGAGCCCGGTCCGTGCTTTGACTAAGTACAGGAAACGGACTGACTCGTTACGGTCGAACGATAGACATCTATGGATCTGCCATAAGAAGCCTTATGGCGCCGCATCCATGGATACTATCTCTCGTTGGGTAGTCGAATGCATTCAGACTACTCATGAGATGGCGACTGGGCACCAGGTGCAAGGCGCAAGGGCACACGATGTTAGAGGAATAGCCGCCTCGACCGCCCTTTACAGTGGTGTTCCGTTAGAGGACATCATGGCCGTTGCACAATGGCACTGTGAGTCCTCATTCATGGATTACTATATGACGGATGTGTCAGACTCAGCCAATCCACTCGCTTTAGCTGTTTTGAAACGATAGTTAAGCGACCACACTGCTCTTCTCCCTTTTTTCACTTTGGTAAGAAAAGAATTTAAAAGCAGACATGGTTGAGCGAGAGGATGTCAACCAGATTGTGTCACTGATGGCCGGACCAGTGAATGGTTGGAGGCGGTACGTCTGGAGTCCATTTATCATGAGGTAATTCAAGATTGAGTTTTTTGTATTATGTCTATATATCATGTTCATTCATCATATATATTCATGCTCATTCCCAGGCTAATACATGTGTATATGCAAAGAGCAGTTAACCCTCTTGGCATATTTGTGTTTTCAGGCGAGATGCATGTTCGTGAGTTCTCTCCCTTTTCTTAGGAGAAAAAGAGGGGGGGGGGGCAGTGATGCGAATGTGATTCGGTTCCGTTAACTTGACGGTCCTTTTTAGGTCTCCGTTAGTCAAGTTTTACGTCTAACTCTTTCTCCAAGGGGCAAAAGTAGCATTTATGGCTTGCCCCTTCCCACCAGGTTACTGACCAAATCTGGTGTATATCAGAAGTAACAGAATGGTGAGTATTGTTAGATCTCGGAGAAAGGGAAATTTACATTTCCTTCAATCTCGGAGAAAGGGAAATTTACATTTCCTTCATTCTTCTGCCGAAGGTATTGGTGAAGATCAGGGAGGAATCGTGCCTGGTCCTGCTAATAGCGCCGTTTTGGCCTAGCAGGGAGTGGTTCACGGATCTTCTAGATCTGCTGGTGGAAAACCCAGTGCAGTTACCCGAGATTCCGAACATAATCTCCCAGGCCAAGGGACGCTTCCTACACGAGCGTCCGAAATGTTCAAATTGACTGTGTGGATGTTATCAGACAACGTTCCAAGTCGGAAGGCTTTTCTCGACAAGCTGCTGATTTCATCGCGGCTGCGAGAAGGAGGTCAACCTTCAAGTCATATAACAACAAGGTTAACAGATTTGCAGACTGGTGTGAAGAAAAGGGTATTGATACCTTTCAATCCACTATTCTGCAAATAGCAGATTTTCTCTGTGAGCTGTTCTTTTCAGGACTAGCTCCCGTTACAATTGCTGGATACAAGTCAGCTTTGGCATCAGTTATCCCTTGTCCAGCCAACAGGGATAGTCCAGAGGTGGCCCAGTTAAATGTGATGGTGAAGGGAATGAGCAATCTCCGACCGAGACAACCGGTAGTCATTCCAGCCTGGAGTCTATCTTTAGTGCTTAATGTACTGGCCAAGCACCCTTTCGAACCGTTGCGTTCGGCTAGTCTAAAGCATTTGACTCTAAAGGCGGTCTTTCTATTGGCAGCTTCCTCAGCTAGAAGGTGCAGTGAGATCCATGCACTTTCGGCAGAAAGGGACCGATTTATTGTCTCCGGAGAGGGTCTGCGTCTTCTGCCAAGAGCAGAGTTTATGTCAAAGAATCTGAGATATCCCGGCAAACCGATCATTATACCGAAACTAACAAGGTTTGATCGTGATGCAAGTGTCTGGTGCCCGGTCCGTGCTTTGACTAAGTACAGAAAACGGACAGACTCGTTATGGGCGAACGATAGACATCTATGGATCTGCCATAAGAAGCCTTATGGCGCCGCATCCATGGATACTATCTCTCGTTGGGTAGTCGAATGCATTCAGACTACTCATGAGATGGCGACTGGGCACCAGGTGCAATGCGCAAGGGCACGCGATGTTAGAGGAATAGCCGCCTCGACCGCCCTTTACAATGGTGTTCCGTTAGAGGACATCATGGGCGTTGCACAATGGCACTGTGAGTCCTCATTCACGGATTACTATATGAGGGATATGTCAGACTCAGCCAATCCACTCGCTTTAGCTGTTTTGAAACGATAGTGAAGCGACCACACTGCTCTTCTCCCTTTTTTTGACTTTGGTAAGAAAGAATTAAGAAGCAGACATGGTCGAGCGAGAGGATGACAACCAGATTGTGTCACTGATGGCCAGACAAGTGAATGGTTGGAGGCGGTACGTCTGGAATCCATTTAACATGAGGTAATTCAAGATTGAGAGTTTTTTGTATTATGTCTATATATCATGTTCATTCATCTTATATATTCATGCTCATTCCCAGGCTAATACATTTGTATATGCAAAAAGCAGTTAACCCTCTTGGCATATTTGTGTTTTCAGGCGAGATGCATGTTCGTGAGTTCTCTCCCTTTTCTTAGGAGAAAAAAAAAGGGGGGGGGGCAGTGATGCGAATGTGATTCGGTTCCGTTAACTTGATGGTCCTTTTAGGTCTCCATTAGTCAAGTTTAAGTCTAGCTCTTTTTCCAAGGGGCAAAAGTAGCAGTTATGGCTTGCCCCTTCCCACCAGGTTACTGACCAAATCTGGTGTATATCAGAAGTAATAGAATGGTGAGTATTGATCGAAGGAGAATGAAGGAAATTTAAATTTCCCTTTCTCCGAGATCTAACAATACTCACCATTCTATTACGGACCCAGCCTCCCAGGCCTATGGAGGCAAGCCATGGGTTTCTCTTGTTTGGTGGCTATGCAAACAATATGAGCTCTATGGTAGACGGGTACTCGGCAGTTGGGAGCCGAGTACCCGGTTCCAAGGAGTCGGTAAAGCTTTCTAAGTCTATAGTCCTAGAGCCAGCTGTCAGGGCCAGCTGTATATCAGAAGTTATAGAATGGTGAGTATTGTTAGATCTCGGAGAAAGGGAAATTTAATTTCGTTCAATCTTTAGCAATGCCACCGTCTCTTAGTCATCTGAAAAAGAATAGGAATGATAAGTTAGAAATAGTAAGTTAAGTTAGAAACCAGTATTGATCTAAATTTGTTCAATGAAATTTTATCACTGGACTGAGTGTCTCGATCAAGTAAGCCAGCCATTTCCAATGATAAATTTTCAAAAATAATCTTCTTTCCTCTTCTAATGGACATTTACTTGAGTATTAAATGATTAACAATATAATGAGACATACATAGCAGTATGTTTTAGTAGGAGCAATACGCCTATAGGAATAGGTTGGGCTATCACCTGGCGGCTGTTTTCGACGGCGGCTGTTATCGTCATACACCAAAAATCTTAGTTCTAAGCCTCTCCGTTCAGGATGATGGCGGCATATCGTGTCCGTTATATCTGTCTAACACATCGACGCTGGTTTTGCATCGCTGCTACAAATTTTATTAACTTCATTATGATTTTTTAAAGCTAATTGTAAATGTTCCAGAAACCATTGGAGAAACAATGGCCCAATTACGCTCTGCAGCAAATTATTATATTAATAAATATTTTTTATCTAAAGATAAAATTTGAAAGATGAATCTAAATTAATAAATATATTTACAATTCTTAAATCATTCTATTTTCTTTAAGGAGGCAGGCTTTTAATTTTTGACTACGCTCAACTGACTTTATCAGCCTCCAATATAGACTGGTTCCTGGTGAGACTTTTTCTTTGCGTTGCGGGAAATTTCAAATTTCAAAAGAAAATTTCAAATGAAATTTAAAATATTTCATGTCAAAATATAAAATTTAAACTGAAGTAAAATAATAATAAAGCCTGCCTCCTTAAAAGAAAATAGAATGATTTAAGAATAGAATTGAAAATCAGCTGCCCTGACAAATTTTCAACTGCCCTTACTCTGACAGTTGTGCTTCAATAAGCATTGGTTAGATGTAATGGTCAAAATTTGTCAAGAAAATGCTATCATGCTGAATGATTATTAAAAGAATACAGCAAAGATGTTATTGAAAATTTGAAAAACTCAATTGTTGGCTCGGTAAGTGATCTGGTCATTCAATAGTTAATTTTCAAAAATATTTTCTTGGTCTCCAACAGTCACATTGTAATGCTTCCTAATTGCCAGCATCACATTCTAGCTGTGTATTGTTTCCTACTGGAAATTTCAAATATCATTGAAAACACAACAAGAGCTCAGCAAACGGCGCATAATACCCCACCATGATGACAAACCAATGAATGAGAGCTATCAGAAAATATTTATTTCTTCCTCAGAGCCAGACTGGTCATCCTTATGAAGTGTCAAGGCGATCCGTTAAACAGTCAAGGAGGCATCGTCGGGAAACCAATTTTTAAGGTGGCCACCACTGACTGGCAGCCATATTGGATTTCGGATTATAGTAAATTTTGATAAGTTTCTTCACCAGACATATTCCAACCACCCTATGTAGTGATCCGATAAATGGTAGCGGAGATATCATCCAGAAACCAACTCTCAAGATGACAGCCCATGGTTGGCGGCCATCTTGGGAGTTTGGATCATTGTCAATTTCGATAGGTCTCTTCTCCAGACCTAGTCCAACCACCCTATGAAGTTTCAAAGTGATAAACTGGAACAGAGCTATCATCCGGAAACCAATTTTCAAGATTATCACCAGTGGCTGGTGGCCATCTTGGACTTCAGATCATCGTCAGTTTCGATAGGTTTCTTCCCCCTACCTAGTGCACCCACTCTATGAAGGTTTCTTCTCCACATGCAGTCCAACCACCCTATGAAGTTTCAAAAAGATTCGATAAACCGTAACAGTTATCATCCCGAAACCAATTTTCACTATGGCCATCAGTGTCTGGCGGCCATCTTGGATTTCGGATCATCGTCGATTATGATAGGTTTTCTTCCCCAGACCTAGTGTAACCACCCTATGTAGTTCCAATGCGATCCGACAAATGGTAACCGAGTTATCATTCGGAAACCACTCTGCCGCCCAGACGGCGCCATTACATAATACCATGCTCAATTTTTTGGCGGTGTATAAAAACTGGTCCAATCACGGCATACACTCAGTTGAAGTTTACAAATATTTCATACAGTTAATTTGCACTAATCATTAGTGTAAAATAATCGTAGTAATTAAGCATTTGTCAACTTTTTCTGTTGAGTGCATGCCAGTCGGCAGCACACCATGCAGCAGTATGGTACATAGTATTACAAATCGTTTAGATTTTAGGAAACCGACAACTCTGTATTAAAATGTATAGATGTCAAGAAGTTATTGGTTTGGTTGGCATCATTTTAATTTTACTCCAATCGTGCCAGTATTCACGACGACTGGGCATGTTAAAACAGCATGTGTACATTAGGAACAAGAACTATGCAGTCAGATGCGGCTAGGCTCTGATTACATGACATATGTTACCCATTCTTAGCATGTCGCTGTAATAGCTTAACACAGAAAGATGCCCATATAGCTGTTATTCGAAAACAAAACGTTCGCTATGTTATCTTGTCAGACAGTCAGATTGGCCGAAATAACATTTTAATTGAAAGTAACGATGACACCAACCAATCAGAGGTCGCGTAAAACTTATAATATGCATAATGTCTGACACTGTAAAATTTAAAACATTGTAGTGTTGTTGTAATTTAGCAGAAGTTATGAATTTTGTATTGCCGATTGTATATATGTATATTATTTTATTTTGTCTACTCAAAATCTAACTGCCCATGAGGGCAGTCCATTTATGAGATTGAGCTGCCCTCCATGTTTTTCACCTGCCCTGGGCATGAGGGCAGTCATTAAGTTACACCACTGTTTTGGGAAAAACTGGGGTTTTTTCAACTAATGTTTTGTGATTAGCTCAACTTTGCTGTTTATATTTTGTTTGCTTAATCATACTGGAGAGAAAGTTGGACTCATGCCTCTTTATAATCAGGTGTAATGAGACTGACACCTTGGAGTCAAAATTCCAATGGTCAAGGTCACTGTCCTTGTTAAAACCTAGTTTAACATTTTACTTTTAGCTCAACTTCCCAGTTTGTATCTGATGTTTTGTTAAGCATACATGGCCCACCTTCAGACACATGCTTCCTTATAATGGCACTAATGAGATGGCATGTAGGGAAAGTGGGTTTTCCATTTCGACATTTGCCTTTTTCCGTTTCACAAAACTGGTGATTCTGTTTCCCTTCCGTTTCACAAACTTACATCACGTAATAAAGTCAATAAAACAGTCGTATTTGTGTTGTGGATTGTGTTATTAGTATGCCCAGACAGCACAAAGTTTGGGTGGCGGAGATATTGGTGGGTACAAATTTCCAATTTTGCACAAGACTGTCTCACCTTCTTTCACCTTTCACCTGGTAATTTCTGCTTGAAAATCATGTTTCCGCATCAATTTACAAATATTTTGCAGAAAAATGTGATTTTCCATTGATTTCCATTTGAAAATCACATTTCCATATCAAATTGCCAATCACTGAATTCTGTTTGTTTTCCATTTTCGCGGAAAACCACTGGCCCTACTCATGACACACTCATATATTATATCCGAACATGACACACATATATTATGTGACCTCTGTATTCCTCTGACCGAGGAAGTCGGAATAGTCACGGCTACATGTACATGTATGTACATCAGATTTGACGATGTATTTGACATTTTATATTTTCCGCTAATTCAGTCATAAAATTTTACCAAATTTTCGAGCTCTATTACACCCTTTATAATTCTGAAGTCAACAATGAATGTAATAAATTTTGTATATTTTTACAATCGTGTGCCATCGGATAAATTCATTCACGCAGATCTGAAAGGTGCTGGCATTTTGTATAAATTATGAAAATTGCAGTTCAAGACAATCACCCACTCGGTACTATATATGTCAAGAATTTCACTATAAAAATGCAGAAATTAGACGAATCCCGCTAAGAAACACTAAATTATATCCTTGTTCAGATAAAACCTGTCCCAAATCGACTTAAATGGGCGAAAGTCTGGGGTGTGAATCGTGCAAAGTTGCGAAATGTGTGACATTCGCGATAAATAATTTTTGCTGATGTAACATTGCATTTCCCATGATTCCTTTCACTGGACGTGAATATGAATTAATCGCCAGTATAGATGAGACATAGACAAAGTGCACTTCAGCTGTCTTAGTAGAATTAAAAACGTGATCTTGACCTCACCCATTCACAAATTCCGACTAGATGTTCACACACGCGATTAATTTATTGATAATCGAGGGTGTGAAAAACAGAATCCTGACTAACAGTTCCATAATTGGAAGTGATATTTTATAGTCCCGTTTATGATTTCCTCAGTCGGGATCCTGTCATGAGCCAATGCCATGGACCCATGTGTGTGACTAAATTATAATCTCGATTCAGTCACAAGCTAGTCAGGATTTAGGCATGATTTTGTCTAACTTATTTCTGAGATGTACTGTAGCATGATTGGTTTTGTAACGTGCTTCTTGTATTTTTTTATCGCGTGGTGTTTGGAATACTAATTAAGCATAGTATAGACTCGAAATGACAAAAGGATTATTTGTTACAAAGTGGAAATTTAGATTTTCTAATTATCCAATCTTACCTTGATCACAGGCGGCTTGCATCACGTAAAGTTCACTCCTGTCAAATCATGCAGTGTCATTCTTGGCTGATTTGTTGGGATTTCACCAACACCCTCGCTTTATCACAGCTAATAGTTATACATGCCTGTATTTCAATGTCACTTAGCTAATGAAGTTTAAGACAGTCACCAGATTTTGCGCTATAATGATTTTACGGATGGTTTTTCATGTTTTAAATCTAACTAAATTCTGCTATTTCTGAAACCAGTTGCCAGAATTCATTGAAATTCGATATGTGAGCTACTGATATAGTTGCAGATAGCACAAATTCTGTCAATGACGCTATCTCCTAATCCATTTGGAATTCAAGAAAATTTGTTATGTGAGTTACATGTACCCATATGATTGTGGATTGAGAGGCGAGATCTACATTAGGCGCTGCCCCAGGATTGGGGTGGGGCAGAGCATATAAGTTGGCCGACTGCGGATACTGAGACTGCATTTAGACGTACGTTAGGCGAGCTTCTGGTTGTGGTGTTGAGGGATTGGTGGTGGTTGTGCAAAATAGCAAAGTTGGCAAAAATATGGTGATTTGTGATGGAGCGCCATCGACTGTGCATTCTAATTTTAGTTTATCATAGTAACCTGTGTTACGAGTCAGTGGGTGTTCTCTGAACATTGATTTGTGGGAATTCCGTTGTAACGCGATCAATATGCGAAAGGTGTGTTGTATTGATTTACTTTACACATTTTAGTTGTCAATGTGTTTATTGAATTGCAGCTTATCGAGATGAATCTGGCAAGCCATGGGTTTTACCCGTGGTCCGGTCAGTTGAGAAGCAACTAGCATCGGATGAGACACAGAATCATGAATATCTACCAATCGCTGGACTTCCGTCATTTCGTGAAGCCGCTCTGAAGCTGCTTTTAGGAGAAAGTTCCTCAGCACTGAGTCAGAGCAGGGTAAGTAGCTTCTTTTAGGAGAAATTTGCTGCAACACCATTCAGTCTAAATATTCTAAAATAATCATCATAGCTCTCAGTTGATTCTTGCTGCGGATTTGAAGACCAATTTGACTAAGTTGTTGATTACTAAGGCACCAACAACTTTGACGAATAATTGTTGTCCATACTATATGTATCTAAGTAGAATGAGTATAAGCCTACATGTAGATACGATATGCATGCATGAACGAAATATTTAGCAAAGCTAGCATGTGTACATTGCTGTTCGATCAATTAACTATTGGATGCCATATTCATTTAGTCTGTTGTGTGTATAGGCCAGGATTTCTCAAACAAAAAGACCCGACCTGCGCGTGCAAATGGTAATTTGTCAGTCACCTCTAGAAGCATAAGGATGTAAGACGTATTCACGTTTTTAATACTGTCCATCACAAATGTGTCTATTTCCAGGAGAAAATACGAGATAGCTTTTATATACTTTGACAATAATTTGGGTGAAAGTTGTAGCTATCAATGAGAGTCAGTCAATTTATCGTCAAAATAATTAAGGGGTGATGTAATAACTACTTAAATTTGATACAAATCTGAATGAAAATTGTTACTGCAACACCTTTCACAGGGCTCGACATAAGTCGCGAACGGTCATTCAGGTTACGCTGGGGTTACGGTGATTGACTGTACCGCGAACGATCCTCCGTTCACGGGCAAAAAATTTAATTCGGGCCATGATTTTTTTAACAAGCTAGCTCACTTAATTTTCGTTTCATATCTGGCGCTAATTGTGAATTGCGCAGTTCATATTACCTTGCAAACGAAAATAATCCATTTATTTACCAGTAGTTATCGCCATGGTTCACTTATTCGATCTGTCAATTTCTCTAAACACAGCAGGCGTGCGCACGTGCTAAAACTATTTCTGTTCAAAAGTGTACACGTTTTGAGACGATCTTTGTAAAGCAAAATCGGAATTATCGGCTTACACTATTGTATTATATAGTGAATCCGAATACAAACGAATATCAGGATTTAAATAGATTTCTTTAAACGCTTAGATGTTTGAACGCAAGGCTGTGATTAACGCCTAGAGGGGGATACGACAATTGCCAATTGTGCCAGGATTTTCTATGGCTGAATATCGACAGGCAGAGGAATTGTGAAATTTATCACCGTACATATTGACTGATCTAGGGCATTTGTAGATGAGAAATTTTCTCAGAGCAGATGCTCAACGTTACTACTAAATATTTGGGTATTACACGGCTCTGAAATCATGAACGGATGGAAAATTGTAAGCAATGCCTGAAGAATAGGAATGTTTGAATGACTACGCATGACTACTGACACGTGACATGTTCGACGTACACAGACTAGTTCCTGGTCGCGCATGTGAGACACAGAATTTAAAAATCCAAAATGTCATCTAATGCGTCAAAACGCGAAACAGTAACCGTAAAAACTTTATAAACGTGGGATTGTTACAAAGATTTTAGTTATGAAGATGATGGAGAGAAAGTCTTAGTAATCAAGTGCAAGATCTGCACAGATCACATGGCAGCAATTCGTTCAGAAGCACTTAGGAGAGGGATTAGTGGACAGGTTCTGAAAGGCATAATAGACTATGTTGATGGTGTGAGCTACATTCATAAAACGAATGTAAGCAGACATGTACAGTCTGGATCACTGCATGACTGGGCTAAGCGAAAATTTGTGTCCTTGCCAGCTAACATAGTAGGTCCTGTTGAAAGTGAAACCGCTTGCCCATCATCATCAAGTGCGCATACCTCATCAGCAACTCCAATAAAAACAGTGTCACTAGGTCAATTGTTTGATAAAACAAACAAAAATCTTTACAAACACCATTTCAATACAGCCCTTTCAATTGTGATGAAGGAAAGCGCGATGTCTGAATACCCAGATTTAATTGAACTACAGAAGAAAAATGGTGTTCAATTTATTTCGGCAGCAAAGGACAGTGATCAGAGGTGTAGAGAGTTTATAGAGCATTTAGCTCTTGCTATGCGTGATGACATAATGAACATTTTGCAGTGCAAATTTGTTTTCTATTGAGCAAGATGGGACAGAAGTGAGAAAAACAAAGGAGGAAAAGGAACTTATATATGTGAAGGTTGTGGTGAGGGGTAAACCAATAGAATTGTTTCTCAAATGTCAGCGTATGAATAGCTTTGGTGGCATCGATGCTTCAGCACTTAAGAGAAGCATTGATAATGCATTTGAGTTGTTTATTCTGACTGGTGAAAAGTACATCAAGTGTATGGTTTCGGCATGTGCAGACGGAGCCAGTGTCAATATGGGCAAACTGACTGGTGCCCTGACTATGATGAAAAATGAAAGAGACTGGCTGCTTATCATCCACTGCAGTGCACATCGCATTGAGTTGGCTGTGAAAGATGCCTTCAAGCAGCTCCATGAATTTGAAAAAGTTGATGAGATGATGCTCAATCTCTATCTATTCTTCAAGAACAGTGGAAAATGTTGGTGGATCCTTTCACTGCTAGCCGAGCGACTTGGTGTCTTAGTGACACGACTTCCAAAATCTGCAGGCACGAGATTCCAAGTGCACAAGTATCGAGCTATTAAAGCCATGATCATTAATTTTCTACCATTATGTCTCTTTGCCGAGAACATGATCCAAGCTGATAACAAATCCTGCAAGCCAGATCAGAAAGCTAAGCTATGAAGATATTTAAAACGGTGGCTTGATTATGGGTATCTCAGTACCATGCACCTATATCGCCTAACTCTTAAACAAACAGCTCACCTCTCATACATTGCTCAACAAGCATCGCCACTAGTGACAACTATCATCAATGGTGTAAGATCAACTGTAGATGAACTGAAGTCCATTCAATCTGAAAATGAAGTTGACCTCCCATTTCCATCTACAATAAATGATGATGGCACAGAGGTCACAATTACAGCTGAGGCTACAAATATGCCAGCAACTACGAGGTTCAAGGACAAGAACCAGCTGAGCGACAAGCAAAAGGAAAAAGCTGAGAAGAATGTCACAATCGTTGCCAAGGAAACATTTGTCCTAAAAAATGTAGCAAGAGGAAAAGAAACAGTTAAAGGAATACGCTCACAACTGATTCCATCAATGCAGCACACCTGGAAAGCAGGCTGGAGTCATTTAATGACCAAATCTTTGATGGGATGCTAGTGATCCCAACTATGGCAAAGGACACATCCAGCTCATAGCCACGCATTTCCAGGAGTGCCTAAGCTTTCACAAATTCTCGCTTGACATGGCAATCATTGAGTGGCGTGGTTTGCGCAAAGTTGTTGCTGTTAAGTTTCATCACTTTAGCAACAGTATTATTCTATGGCAGCAAATCTTCACTCATCACCATGCAGAATTTCCACCCATTCTCCTTGTAATTGAGTTGATCCTGGGGGTTGCATTTGCTAGTGCCACAGTGGAGAGAGGAATCAGCACCTTAAACCGATAACTGACAAGCACAAGGAGCAGTATGAAAAACACAACTCTGGATGATCTTCTGCTGATAAGAATTAACTTGCCTCTGTTGATAAGCTGTGACCCAAATTATGAGCAAAAGCTTGTTGATAAAGCAGTTGCCATGTACCTAGCGACAAAGAATCGACGACAGAGTCAACTACGAAAAAGGCCTGCAACTGTCAGTGTGTGTGAGCTGCATACTGGATGCCAGGATACTTTCTTACCAACACCAGCAACAGCAGTTATCAAACAAATGCATGAGCTCACTTCAACTGAAGAATTCCTTGTTGGTGTAGACAGTGATTCTGATGCAGATGGCGGACATGACACTAGCGACTCTGATGACTCGGACTGTACGAGTTTCAGTGACTGTGAGGGGTCTGTGTCTGAGACACTTGAGAATTAGTGTTTAAGCTCCTGCCTGAGGTTGTTTCCCATGACATTACATTCAGTTGTCATGTGCAAGAGTTAGGCGATATATGTACAGCAGCATGCAGTTGAGTTCTATTTGCAGCTTTTTATGTGTTGCTGACTTGCAGCATTATTAATCAGAAGTAAATTTTTCGTGTTCCAGCATTGCAATCAATTCATACTGATACAGCTAATCTCATTTTTCTGGTGAATATTTTGAAACTAATTAGACTGGAACATGTTTCTCCCTGTTTGCTGCCACAGGCAGAAACAATTCCCAGCCAAATTAGGTTAAGAATATTCAGGAGACGACCTTTTCCATCATAAAAAAATGTCAATTGTATTCTAGTTAATAAAAGGAACTTAAGCTGGTCCTGGCAAGGCAATTATTGTATTAGTCATTGATAAGTTCAAACACTAATTAATTGTTTCATTCTTTATTTATTTACAAGATAGTACACATTAAAATTTCAGAAGGTCAATGACCAGACAATCATACAGGTAGTCTGTTGAATATTTTGAAACTAATTAGAGTGGAACCTGTTGCTCCCAGTTTGCTGCCACTGGCAGCAATAGTTCCCAGTCAAATGAGATTCAAAATATTCAAGAGAATACCTCTTAATTTGTAAAAAAAATAAATTTCATTTGCCTCTTGGTACAAAGGGAAATAATGATAAGCTGGCAATATCAAGGTAATTATTGTACAAATCATTGTCTGAAAATTTCAAACATTTATTTGTTAATAAATATTGTTTCAAGTTCATCTAAAATTATACATGATGTAGTTTATACTCTGATTCAAGTTCAAGAATCCTAAATTCTAGCCAATCATACAGGTAAGCTGTTGAATATTTTGAAATTAATTAGAGTTGAACCTGTTTCTCCCTGTTTGCTGCCACATATAACACTAGTTCTCAATCACATTAGGTTCAGAATTTTCAAGAGACTATCTTATATTGTAAATAATTTTTTTCATTTCTCCCTTGGTACAAAGGGAATTATGTTGGCAATTTCAAGGTAATTACTGTATTTACTGAGTTCAAAACAGAGCTTAGTACTTAGCAAATATTGTTTCAGATTCATTCTTTATTGAGACTAATATAGTACAATAACAAACAAGTTCAATCAAGCATTTCAAATTCAAGATAATCATACAGGTGACATGTTCATAAGCCCTAAGTGTTGAATACTATATAGGGCTGGAACTGGTTACTCCCATCTTGCTCTGTAGTCAATCCTGTTCAAATAATTGTCACTTCCCGACCTGACATGATTGATATCATAATCAATAAATATAGTTGACCTTCAAAACAAATAAAATGTTTAGATTGAACCTCTGAATGATTTAATGCATTGCCTTAACATGCATTAAATTATTAATGAGAAGCTCAATTTACTCATTTTAATTGTTTTATGGTCAATATTATTTATTGATATAAATAGGACACATCACAAAAAACCCTGATAAAATGGGTACCGATTGACTCAATTTCTCGTTGTGGCAAGGAGTCGTAACCTACAGGTTACGATGGTCTATTTTAGCGTAACCTCCTGACAGGTTGCGATCAATATCCTTATGTCGAGCCCTGTTTCAGTCTAAATATTCTAAAATAATCATCATAGCTCTCAGTTGACTCTTGCTGCGGATTTGAAGACCAATTTGACTAAGTGGTTGATTACTAAAGCACCAACAACTTTGATGAATAATTGTTGTCCATACTATCTAAGTAGAATGAGTATAAGCCTGGATACGATATGCATGCATGAACGAAATATTTAACAAAGCTAGCGTGTGTACATTTCTTTTTGATCAATGCATTTCAAACATATACACAATCTGTCAACGAAACGAACACGCTGTTTGCTAATGATTCATTCATGGCGAGAAAGCATATACATGCACCTATGTTCACTCTCCCTACACGGTGAGATATTGAGAGCCAGGTGATTGTGTACCTGTGCTAACAAGTCAACAATGTTGTTGGTGCCTTAGGAATCAACAACTTACAGTCAAATTGCTCTTCAAATCCATAGTGAGTGGACTGCAAATTATTGTTTATTTTAGAATATATAGACTTAAAGCTGTTGCAACAATAACACTTCATTCAAATATGTATGAAATCTGTTGCGAGGAGCAATCGCATTACCTATTAATTCGTTTATAGTAATTTGACTGAATGCTGTTACTGCCATAGATAGAAACAATTTTCACACAACTTATTGTCAAAGTACAATGCATATAAACGCTTTCTCGTGTTTTCTCCTAGAAATTGACACACTTTTGCTGAATAGTATTGAAATGCAGGCTGTCGAGTGAATTGCCGTTATTGTCTCCTACATGCATGCTTACAAATGATCAGTTTTACATGCAGACGGGTTCTTTTTGTTTGAGAAATATGTCTTGTACAGACAATAGACTCAACGAATATGGCGCCCATTAGTTACATGTACAACGATTATGGAGTCAGGACATTGCATGCTGGGTAGCATTGCATGCTGGGTAAATTGAACAGAGATCAACATGCATCTTATATCTGGCGCAAAGGTTCTTTATTTAATGGAACATGAGAACTTTAGTATGGCTGGAAGATGAGGCTGCTTTAGGCAGCAATTGCTTCCAGTCATACATGTGTGTATTAGTTTCAAAGCAGTCAACCGAATAAGCTGTGTATCAGAAGAATTTACAGGTTTTGTCAGTGAAACGGTTAAAGAATTATAAGGCTTGCGCTTTTGTCCTGTTGGATGTAAATATTTATTCGGTTAGTCCAAGTTGTAAATGATACTATGCATGTAGTAATTTGCATAAGGAACATAGTCTTCTAATTGGAACATAGTCTTCTAACTGGAACATAGTCTTCTAACTGGAACAGTCTTCTAACTGGAACATAGGCTTCTAACTGGAACAGTCTTCTAACTGGAACATAGGCTTCTAACTGGAACATAGTCTTCTAACTGGAACATAGTCTTCTAACTGCTAAAGCAATACTACGTCAGAAAAAGTGACCATCTATAATGCAATTTTGATGAGGTATAACTAGATATTTGACTGTAAATCACCTATCTGTTTAGGTCAGAAGAAGCAACTACCTACCCAATAATAATAAAAGACTATTGTGTACACACTACACCAGTTTTAACTACTGTCACAACACACAATGGACCTTTCCAGTTTTAGCTATGCCCCGCCCATCTCTAGGTGATCTCTGCCCACACTTCACTCGTGTTGCGATCGATCGATCTTTGAACTCCCTGACTATCAATTTCCACCCTATGATCTGGTTTTGATAGTGCAGGTTATAAATGACGGATGATGAACCATTGCCTGCGCTAACGTGACTAAGACAAATTGACCATATGATGTGGTTTTGATTCTGCAGGTTATAAATGACGGATGATGAACCATTGCCTGCACTAATGTGACTAAGACAAATTAATACTTGTAACTCACGAGAGGAATCTGATCTCTCACTCAAATATATAACCCCATAATCAATTACGTCACTTGTAAGCTGACGGCAGAATACATAGTGATGTATCTAGATCAGTCATGAACACTGAAAAGTCTGGCAAGTGTACGAATTGTATGTCTTTGATGTTTACTGTTTAATAATCATTCGTTTGAGTAGTTTAACACTAATTTTACTGGGTGCTCACTGTTGCTGCCAAATGGCTGCAGCACCACACAGTATGGATCCCTCAATTCTGTTAGCTGTGCTTGTGCCACTCGACAGGTGGGAGCTAATCTGTACCTTAGATGCTCTGGCTGTGTGCGAGTGTGGGCTGATTTCTGTTCGCTGTTTTTGTCACAAGTATTCAGTACCATGGGGTATTCAAGGGCCCAGGCCTCTGGCTGTATGCGAGTGTGCGCTGATTTCTGTTACATGTAGCTGTGTTTGCGTCACAGGTAGAAGCTATTCAGTGCCCTGGCGGTTCTGGCTGTATCCGAGTGTGCGCTGATTTCTGTAAGAAAGTCATGAAGATGGACACAGTGTATGTTTCAAAACCAACATGGCGTAAGTAAGATGATGCTTTAAAATACCACGACAGCTCAGACAATGTCAGCTATGACAAAGCATGGCCACAGGACATTTTTTTTACAGTCAAACATTTTTTCAAATGCCTAATTTTCATGGTCAAATAAGAAAATTTACAGTTTATTGGGATTTAAAAAAAGAATTTTATGAAAATGAGCCTTTTGTAGCTACATGTACATGTAGGATTTTTCAGGGTCGGTAGGGTTACTCCAAATCAACAATTTTTAAACAATTATGGCCTTAGTTTGAAATATATAATATGTTACAAACCTATGGTGTTTTGTTTGTAAACAGTTTTTTGTTCAGTCATGACACTGTTCATATAGAGATGTGTGATTAATGTGTAATGTTTTTGTTTTGTTTTATCTTCGGTTATATCTGAGGTATACTGTATTCCAATATTACAGCTTTCTATTCCAGATTCTTTCCTTACATTCGGACGAGGCATTTCAGGGTTAATTTTGAATTTTAAAATACTCTATTTTAAATTAAATTTATGTAATGTATGTATCTACCAGGTAAATACATACATATACATTACACACAATTTTAAAAGTATTTCAAAATTTAAAATTAACTGTGAAATTTCACTGTGACAATATTATACGCCTGGAATTTATTAAATTGTGACTGGTTGTATTCATTGTATGCCTGCAGAATTTCCATGGACTTTACCTTCGGATATGCTGAATATTTTGATAACAACGACTGAAAGTTGTTACATATAACTAAGCCATCAACAGCTTTCAGTCAAATTGTTTTTAAAATAATCAGCCGGTCCAGAGTTTTATCACACCACCGACATCTATGCCATTCAATCACTACCATTCATTCACTACTTGATAAATACTCCAGAAAAAATTCTACCTATCCTTACACCTCAAAATCAACAACAATAACTCTTTAATCCATTACTAGGCCTCCAGAATGGATTAACTCCCTTGTCTAGACCTAAGTCAAGGCTGGCTACTGACTGAAGCCTCATATGCAATCCTATGTCAAGGCGCATGCTCCTGCTCTGATAAAGAAGAATGATTTTCACTTCTCAATTTTCGCCACCTTAGACAACAACTTTTTTTATTTATGTGTTATCATGATCACATAAAACAATCATCAAGCCGCACTTATAGATAAATCTTATCGCGATCAATCGAATATCCATTTCTTTGGAAATGTTTCAGATCATTCGACGGTCGAAGAATCTGTAATCTTGATCGCCAATTTTCTTCTTCTTTTCATTCGCTGATCATACCGCCAGTCCTGTAAGTGACTATCGACATAATCATATGGGTTAAGTGCGTGGATCCATGGTTTATTAGAGTGCGCCGTGCGGCCTGGAACCTCCGTCTTCAGCACTCGAGGTTTCTGTCAGGGTTACCTCACCCTTATCTCCTTTAGTCACCTCTTACGAAACGCAGAGGATACGGAAGGTGTATTCTACGCCCCACCCACAGGGCATCGCCAATCATAATGGGGAGAACCGATTTTACTAACTTTGTGGCAGGAAATTAAAATCCCCTCAAAGGAAAAAAATGAAGAAGTAGACCTCATTTTGGAGCAATCATTAAATCTCCCCCTTCTTCAACCCAAGGATGATAAGCTGCACTCGATTCCGTTAGAAGTGCCCATCTAAACTCTTATTTTGTTATTCAAATCGTCAGTATTGTATCAAGATCGGTTTCCAGTGTATAACATTAGGGACTTCTGGTTCTTATCTTATGGTAGAATTATGTCTTCCGTTTCTTCTCATCAAGAAGCCTTGTAAGTCTTGGGAACGGGCACTCACGGTCTTCATCTTCATCAACCCAGGCTTTAGTGCCGGTCAATGAGTCTGGTAGTCACACATCAGAATCCGCTTGCAAAGAGACTTAATTCTGATGATGGTATGACGGTGCTAGTACAGAGGATAAGCTGCACTTGATTCTGTTAGTTAAATATGCTTTCACAGCAAAGTGCCCATCTAAATTCAAAACTTCATCATTTTGGTCGACAGTGATTTACCAGGATCTGTTTTGAATTATTTACTGGTTTAGGAATAATTTTCAAAATTATGTTGCGACTTCCGGTTCTCAACTTCCTGTTTATTCTGTTAAGAGTCCTACCGTTTCCTGTCAGACTAATCATTCGATTTCCATTTCAAATTATCTATCAAGATTCAGTTTCCTTCTAACTTCCGATTGCGTCCTTCCGTTTCTGGTTTAGAAAGCTCTTCCATTAGTTGCATTTCTAGTTTAGAGTTTACTTCCGTTTTTTGTTTTCATCCTTCTTCAGTTTTTGGTAGATCCTCCACTTCTGGTCAGTCTTCTTCCTCTTCCAGTTTTCGCCCTTTTCTTATAGATCTGGTTTCTCTCTTCCTTTTTCTGTTTGCATGCATCGAGGTCCACTTCCGGTTCCGGTTCTCCCCTTTCTGTCCGCTTCCGGCGGGTATATGTGCCTTTTGAAGGATTCACCTTTATACATATTATAGGACAAAGATTTTGGCCTTTTTAATGCAAAAACTAATGATTTTTCTCAATTTTGTGTGAGATGTGCCTTTTGAAAGATTCACCTTTATATGGCCAAGATTTTGGGTGAAAATGGGGTTTTTTTATGCAAAAACAAAATTTTTGTTAATTTTCTCATAAACACCATATCATACAGAATCGCTTACAGTAATTTATTGAAACTGCATGTGGCTTCTTTATGACGGGTAGATGTTCCTTTTGAAGGATTCACCTTTATAGCTCCAAGATTTTAAGTGAAAAAAATTTTCAATTTCAGTTTTTAATCCAAAAACATATATATATATTTTTCATTATTTTATTTATTTATTTTAAAAAAAATAATATGAAGGCTTTGAATAAAATTACTACCTACTACATAGAAAACTGGTATTTTCAGAGATTGAAGGGCCCTCCGAGTCAAACAACATTTTCTAGTATCTCATTTTTGGTTTTATACTGGACCCAAACTTGGGGACATGCTTCCTTATAATGACAAGCCATCACGCAATGACCTTGAGGTCAAAAGTTTGAAGGTCAAGGTCACTGTGACCTTGGTAAATATCCTTTTTTCTCTCACCTGCGTATCATTTTTCCGACGGCAGCAACAGTTAAGTTTTAGTGTTTTGCAAGACTTCTCAGCTTATATTTCAGGAACAGTTAATCCTATTGCAACTAAACTTGGCTATGTGGTTGTCTATAATGTTAGCAAGTAGCATGCTGACACTGAAGTTACAACGGAGAAGGTCACGGTCATTCTGACCTCTATAAATGCTTATTTTCCAATGTGAAATTTTTAGGCTTAGCAAATCTTATGTTATATTTCGGGATTGCTTAACCCTAATAGAACACAACTTGGGTACGTGGTTGCTTATGCCAAGAGGATACAGGATGGTGACAAGGGGGTCATCAGTTCAAAGGTCAAGTCCATTTTAATTTTGCTATTTGACCTCTGCGTTTTCAACCTAAAGTCTTTCCATTCAGCAAATCATTTATATTTCAGGTTTGGTTACACCTATTGGAAGTAAGCTTGAATACATGGTTACCTATAATGTTAAGAAGTAGCATGATAACACGGAGGTGACAATGCCAAAAGTCAATGCTGCTGTGACAAATAGGAGACAGGCGAGACATTTAATTCCGCGGAATTCTTATTTTCAACTTTAACATCTTCCGTTTATATCTCATGTTTGGTTAATCATACTGGACCTAAACATGAACACATGCCTCCGTCTAATGACATGGCATCACACACAATGATGTTGGGGTCAAAACGTTACTCCTCATTAACCATGTTGTGGATTTCAACTTACATTGGCTGAACGGACACTATGGGGGGGGGGGGGGGTGCTATACTCAGAACTTGTATACAAAATTTAGATTGAAAAAATATATTTTGGGTGAAAACCTTAAATTTTATGAAAGATTTACCGGAAATTGTCAAAACGCTATTCATCATTAACCGCTTGACAGGTTTCAACCATAGTTGGCTGGCAGACCCTATTGCGGTAGGCTCCAGAATATCTGTTCAGAATTTTAATGGGTCGATTTTTGTGTGAAAATCAAATTTTATGAAAGATTTCCCAGAAATTGCCAAAATGCATCTCCTCCATAGCCACTTGATGGGTTTTATCCGAATTTGGCTGGAAGGATTCTATAGTGGTAGGCTCTAGAACTACTTTTCAGAATTGTACGTGATCGATATTTTTTTGTGGCTATTTGGATTTTTTTAATTTTCCAGAACCATTAAAACGCTATTCGTTAAAGCAGTGGCCCATTCTCAATGATCCTATCACGGTAGGCTTCAACATATGAAACGAGAATTTTGATTGGTCAATGCCCTTGGTGTCTATCTTTGATTTTTTCGAAAATGTGTCCATCATGTCTACCAGTATTTAAATGCAAATGATTCAAATGTTTTATGGTCCAGGTGAGCATTACAGGCCCTGGGGCCTCTTGTTGATAGGGATATTGATAAGCCATCTATATTTATTTTCTGTTTAAAGTGGAGCTTCATAGTTCATTACAAGATCGCAAAGTTGAGCTTCATAGGTCATTACAAGATCGTAAAGTTGAGCTTCATAGTTCATTGCAAGATCGTAAAGTTGAGCTTCATAGTTCATTACAAGATCGTAAAGTTGAGCTTCATAGTTCATTACAAGATCATAAAGTTGAGCTTCATAGTTCATTACAAGATAGTTAAAGTTGAGCTTCATAGTTCATTACAAGATCGTAAAGTTGAGTTTCATAGTTCATTACAAGATCGTAAAGTTGTGCTTCATAGTTCATTACAAGATCGTAAAGTTGAGTTTCATAGTTCATTACAAGATCGTAAAGTTGTGCTTCATAGTTCATTACAAGATCGTAAAGTTGAGCTTAATAGGTCATTACAAGATCATAAAGTTGAGCTTCATAGGTCATTACAAGATCGTAAAGTTGAGCTTCATAGTTCATTACGAGATCGTAAAGTTGAGCTTCATGGTTGAAAATGTGTTACTGGAATAACAGACTCAAAGTCAGTTGCGAGTCATTTCAGTAATAAATTGTCAAAAAATAGTCTAATGGCCGGATGAGCAAATGTTATGATTTTCTCGACCAAATGCCCAATGTTAAATGGTTAACAGGCATTAATTAATAACACTTGCCATACATGTACACGCAACATTGGTCTATTTTCAGCTAATCACGTTGGCATCTGTAAGGCTGCTGGATTCCCTAACACTAAGTAATATTTACCTATTTTCAGCTAATCACGTTGGTATCTTTAAGGCTGCTGGATTCCCTAACACTAAGTAATATTTACCTATTTTCAACTAATCACCTTGGTATCTTTAAGGCTGCTGGATTCCCTAACACTAAGTAATATTTACCTATTTTCAGCTAATCACGTTGGTATCTTTAAGGCTGCTGGATTCCCTAACACTAAGTAATATTTACCTATTTTCAACTAATCACCTTGGTATCTGTAAGGCTGCTGGATTCCCTAACACTACGTAATATTTACCTATTTTCAGCTAATCACCTTGGTATCTTTAAGGCTGCTGGATTCCCTAACACTAAGTAATATTTACCTATTTTCAGCTAATCACGTTGGTATCTGTAAGGCTGCTGGATGCCCTAACACTAAGTAATATTTGCCTATTTTCAGCTAATCACGTTGGTATCTTTAAGGCTGCTGGATTCCCTAACACTAAGTAATATTTACCTATTTTCAGCTAATCACGTTGGTATCTTTAAGGCTGCTGGATTCCCTAACATTAAGGAATATCGGTACTGGAATGAGAAAACGAGACAACTTGATATCGATGGAATGCTGGAAGATTTGAAGGTAATAAATAATATTCTATTAATTAGTATTCTGTAATTTGTTAATTCTGTCAGATGTGTTCTTCAAATATTCACCTCAGTGATGATACTGTACATTCAAAACAATACAGCTTAGCAATAAGGTCACTTGGTTTAAAACAAAAAAAGGTATACTATAATGTAATCTGCTACTGTAGTATTTTGAAGACATCCTACAGTTGCAATCAGTTCTCTGATCATTGTTTCCTGTCCGCTGATCATTGTTTCCTGTCCTCTGATCATTGTTTCCTGTCGTCTGGTCACTGTTTCTTGTCCTCTGCTCACTTTCTTGTCCTCTGGTCACTTTCCTGTCCTCTGGTCACTGTTTTCTGTCCTCTGGTCACTGTTTCCATCATGTGGTCACTTTTTCCTGTTCTCTTGTCACTGTTTCCTGTCCTCTCGTCACTTTCTGTCCTCTAGTCACTATGTCCTCTGGTCACTGTTTCCTGTCCTCTAGTCACTGTTTCTTGTCCTCTGCTCAGTGTGTCTGTCCTCTGGTCACAGTTTCTTGTCCTGTGGTTACTGTTTCTTGCCCTGTTGTCACTGTTTCTTGTCCTCTGGTCACTGTTTTTTCCTCTGCTCACTGTTTCCTGTCCTCTAGTCACTGTTTATTGTCCTCTGCTCACTGTTTCTTGTCCTCTGGTCACTGTTTCTTGTCCTCTGCTCACTGTTTCCTGTCTGATCCTCCTCTGGTCACTCTTGTTCTCTGGTCCCTGTTTCCTGTCCTCCTCTGCTCACTGGTTCATGTCCTTTTGACCTTCTTTTCATGGGTCACTGAATAGTCCCAACAGTTTTTTGTCTGGGCTGTAGGTTCCTGTTGGTAATTTCAAGAGTTTGGCATACTGAAACTAAACCTGGTGTATGGATGTATTATACGCTGAAGGTGTGTCGCATATGAAAAGTTGTCACCTATTTTTCATGGTTCACTGAACATGCTTTTGACCTACTCTTCATGGTTCACTGAATATTACAGAGAATTTTTGTCCGGACTATAGTTAATACACTGTGTCCCTATGGAATATGCCTTCGATGAGCAGACATCAGTTTACTGATATGCCTTGTTTTGTTGTGGAAACCACTAAAGTTATTTCTTAGCAGTACAGTACATAGATGTGATCGCCTCAGACATTATTCCATCGCCTCAAATGTTCTATCCATCGCCTCATGTTATATCCATCGCCTCAGACGTTATTCCATCATCTCAGACATTATTCCAGCACCACAGGCGTTATTCCATCGCCTCAGACGTTATTCCATCACCTCAGACGTTATTCCATCACCTCAGACGTTATTCCATCGCCTCAGACGTTATTCCATCACCTCAGACGTTAGTCCATCGCCTCAGACGTTATTCCATCGCCTCAGACGTTATTCCATCGCCTCAGACGTTATTCCATCGCCTCAGACGTTATTCCATTGCCTCAGATATTATTCCATCGCCTCAGACGTTATTCCATCGCCTCAGACGTTATTCCATTGCCTCATGTTATTCCATTGCCTCAGACGTTATTCCATCGCCTCAGACGTTATTCCATCGCCTCAGACATTATTCCATCGCCTCAGACGTTATTCCATCGCCTCAGACGTTATTCCATTGCCTCAGATGTTATTCTATCGCCTCAAACGTTATTCCATTGCCTCAGACGTTATTCCATCGCCTCAGACATTCCGTCGCCTCAAACGTTATTCCATTTCCTCAGACGTTATTCCATCGCCTCAGACATTCCGTCGCCTCAGACGTTATTCCATTGACTCAGACATTTTTCTGTCATTTCTAACATTATTCCATCACCTCATGTGTTATTGCATCACTTCAGATGTTATTCCATCGCCTCAAATGTTATTCCATCGCCTCAGACATTATTCCATCACCTCAGATGTTATTCCATTGCCTCTAATGTTATTCCATCGCCTCAGATGTTATTCCTTCGCCTCAGACATTATTCCATTGCCTCAGATGTTATTCCATCTCCTCAAACATTATTCCATTGCCTCAGACGTTATTCCATCGCCTCAGATGTTATTCCGTCACCTCAGATATTATTCCGTCGCCTCGGACATTATTCCATTGCCTCAGACATTTTTCCGTCATTTCTGACGTTATTCCATCACCTCAGACATTATTCCATTGCTTCAAATGTTTTTCCGTCGTTTCTGATGTTATTCCATTGCCTCAGACATTATTCCATCGACTTAGATGCTATTCCATCACATCAGACATTATTCCATTGCGTCAGACATTATTCCATGTAATGCTTGACTCACGTTTTCTTGGCCACGTTATCTCTAAGTTCTATCTTACATGTCTTAATCTGTGTGTTTTAGGGAGCGCCAAAAAATGCCGTCGTTATTCTACATGCGTGTGCACACAATCCCACTGGTACCGACCCGAGCAATGAGCAATGGGATAAAATTGCGGATGTTTGCCAGGTATATGTTCATGAGTTGCATTGATATATAATATGTAGATGTTTGAGATATGTAATGGAGGGATCCAGTTTTATCTATGCACCTCCCGTATCTAGCCCATCTCCACATACACGTTGACTGTGTTTGGATCAATTGATCCCTCCACCCTCTAAATCTCAATTTCCAGAAAGCTATACAGGTAAGCTGTTAAATATTTTAAAACTAATTCTATTCTCTTGTCCCGTACAGGCACTGTTAGTATGGATTCGAATCAATGTTAAAGAACGATTAATGAATTAACAATTACAGTACTGCTCATAAAGAACTTAGATTATTCCCAAAACAAAATAAAACATACTGTAAGGCAGCAACGGCGTCCAATCAAATTAAATCCACAATATTCAACAGAAGATTTCTTACATCCCGTTCAAAATTGTGTTTTTGTTTTGGAAACACGTTAACTTATTTCTAAGCTGTACTGTGTGAAAGATTCTGTCTGGCAGGATACAAGACCGATTTCAACATTCAGGGATCATGTTATGCTACGATACCAGTAATTCGGATGTTTAAATAGCTATCTTTTGTAGTTCACCTGCCCAAAGTTCATATTTCTCACTTGCCCTACCACGCACTCGCACATATGCGCGCACACACACAGTCAGTCAATGTGTGGTATAGCGTAATATTGAATGGCAATGTAAGACACTCGCTTACAAGCGTTAAAATTCTAGCCAGATGTAGGTTACTCGCTATGTTCTCATTTAAGATCATGTCATATTTGAGGGTTTTCCACTTGATGAAACTGGCCAAGGACATTTTCCCACCTGATGAAACAGTGACCCATAACAACTTTGACTTGATTGGTTGTTTGCTAATGAAATATACATGTACAAGTGTACGTTTGTTTTTAAACCCGTAACCCTTAACACTCTGATGTCAACATTCTATCTTTTTGCAGTGCCAGTAGCAAAGAGACTGGTGTACATTTATAAACAGTTTTGTTGGATGATGTTGCTGTCTATGACGGCACCATCTTCCACCAAATCTGTTTAAAAATGAACACCAGTTCATCTTTTAATTTAATTTGAAAATTTAAAATTTTGACCTCGGAGTGGTAAGAATTAAGGGCTTTAACAGTCAAGCTGGCCAAAACAGCTTTTCACATCAAGAGTATACTTACCTCCCTAATACTTTTGATATTGCTAAATATTGGCTTTCACTCAATAAACACTCAGATTAAAACAGTTAGGTGCCCCTACTGGGCAGGGAGTCAGAGCGTAGTCTGGCGGATGCCAGCCCCACCACCGCGCATGCGCAGACTAGCACGTCCTCTTTGCTAATTTATTGGCTAAGAGACTACACATGCTTTTGTGCTGGTGCTTTTTGTGACTCATTTATAAACGTTTTTGACACAATTTTGAACTGTTGTTACCTGAGAAAGATGGCAGAAAGAGTAACTTCGCCACAGGAGGGCCTTGGACCTTTAAATCAGGTGACTTCTAGTAAAATTAGCGAGTTTTGTCCCGTTGTAATGTGTTTCCGGGACTAGCGCTAAACGTGATAAGCGCCTTGATTAGTTGGTTTATTTCAACTAGGTGCTATATAAAACTAATCTCTCTTTGTGTTTATGTCCACAGGTCTGTGTGAAGAAATATTATGGACATGACATCAGCAGAGGGTTTGTGTCTCTCCACCATGGTTCCATTTCCTACTAATACTGTTAGGTTATCTAACCAAAAATTCTATGTCCAGTGAGTTGGAGGCCTATTATAAAGGTCTTCTCACTTTGCCCTCTTGATCCAATTCCTTCCCCTAGAGGTGGAGAGAGTTAAGAGGCGGTCAGTGGTGGAGTGCTCCAGTTCATCAGGTTGGATGGTTTGTCTAGACAAGGTGTCAGGTATCTAATTATTGATATGAGGTGATGTTAATTATTTAGAGGAAAGGGAGATAATTAACTTTATTTGCCATTGTTATCAGTATATATCTGATGCTTGTATAGTCGAAATGTCCATTCTGTACATGTTCTGGTTAGAGATACAATTCGTCCTTGCACTGGGATGTTTGTTGGGGATCGATTTTTTCCTGTCATAGGATTAATGACGTCATAATCAGCCTTGCTCTTTATTTACAATTAAAGTTGTCCGAAGCTGGTTTTCTGATAAATTATGATCTTTATGATCATTTTCCTTCTCTTGAGTTGGTGAGTTTCTAAGCTTAACTAGTTTGCTCATACTCCTCGTCCTTTGCCCTTTTTCAGAGACCTGGTTGTGCGTCCTGTGGACGATTTTTGAGGGATAAGTTTGGCCCTCATCTCTGTTTTCAGTGTAGCCCCTGTGGTCCCTTGCTTAATTGCGAGATATGTAAGCACTGGGGGGGCGAGTTAATGTCCGAATTCTTGTGCTTGCAGGCGAAGGACAAGGTGGAGGAGGAGAAGAAGAAGCAGAAGAAAGAGGGTGTAAGTAAGAAGGGTAAGAGGAAGGCCTCGTCCGCGGTGGATATGGAGGCCTTCCGGACCGAGATGTTGGGAGAGATGAGGAGGACAATCAAGGATTTGGTTCCAGAGTTGCTTCGTGGCATGCTTCCTGGACCAAATCCTTTATTGACCTCATCATCTGCTTCGGAGCAGGTAATCCCCACCTCTGAATCAACGTTTCACTTCAAGAGTATACTTACCTCCCTAATACTTTTGATATTGCTAAATATTGGCTTTCACTCAATAAACACTCAGATTTAAAACAGTTAGGTGCCCCTACTGGGCAGGGAGTCAGAGCGTAGTCCGGCGGATGCCAGCCCCACCTCCGCGCATGCGCAGACTAGCACTCTCTTTGCTAGATTATTGGCAAAGAGAACACACATGTCTTTTTGAGTCATAGCTTTTTTGCTCTTAAACTGTTATTTCGTGTATCTTTTGGTGTGATAGTCACTTTTTTGGATGGCGGGAGGTTTCAATTCGCCACAGAAGGACTTAGGACCTTTAAATCAGGTGACTTCTAGTAAAATTAGCGAGTTTTCTTCCCGGTGTATTGTGTTTCCGGGACTCGCGTTTACCGTGATAAGCGCCTTAGTTAGTTGGGTTAGGTCAACTCGGTGCTTCCTAGGACTAATTTCTCTTTCTGTTTATGTCCACAGGTCTGTATGACGCTAGGTGGAGACAATCACAGTTGCTGAGAGTTAGTTTTCTCTCCACCATGGTTCCATTTCCTACTAACACTGTTAGGTTATCTAACCAAATGAAAAATATGTCCAGTGAGTTGGAGGCCTAGTATAAAGGTCTTCTCACTTTGCCCTCTTGATCCAATTCCTTCCCCATGAGGTGGAGAGAGTTAAGAGGCGTGCAGATGGTGGAGTTCTCCGGTTCGTCACGTTGGATGGTTTGTCTATACAAAGTGTCAGGTATCTAGTTATTGATAATGTGGTGATGTTAATTATTGTAAACAAACAAAGGGAGATAATTAACATTTTTGCCAGAAAAGAGTTATCTATATGTATCTGATGGTTGTGTAGTCAACTTATCCATTCAGCATACAATTCGTCCTTGCACTTGGATGTTTTGTTGGGATCGAATTTTTCCTGTCACGGGATTAAGACGTCATAATCAGCCTGGCTATGTGTTTATCAAGCAATTCAAGCGCTATGCTGGTTTCTGATGTATTTTGATCTTTATGATCGTTTTCCTTCTCTTTGAGTTGGATTGAGTTTCTAAGCTTAACTAGTTGCTCATACTCCTTGTCCTTTGCCCTGTTTCAGGGACCGGGTTGCGCGTCCTGTGGTCGTTTTCTGCCGGATAAGTTCTGGCCGCATCTGTGCTGTCAATGTAGCCCTTGTGGTCCATTGGTTAATTGTGACATATGTAAGCACTGGGGGGGGCGAGTTAATGTCCGAATTCTTGTGCTGTTTACAGGCGACGGACAAGGTGGTAGAGGAGGAGAAGAAGAAGAAGCGGAAACGAGAGGTTGTAAGTAGGAAGGGTAAGGGGAAGGTCTCGTCCGCGGTGGATATGGAGGCCTTCCGGACCGAGATGTTGGGAGAGATGAAGAGGACAATAAAGGGTTTGGTTCCAGGGTTGCTTCGTGGCATGCTTCCTGGACCAAATCCTTTACTGTCCTCATCATCGGCTTCGGAGCAGGTAATCCCCGCCTCTGGATCGATTTTCCTTAGTCCGCTTCCGTTGTCCGACGATTCAGAGGTGGCCCCATTAGAGGGGGCGTTCCACGGCCCTGGCAGCAGGCTTATTGCCGCGCCGATAGGGGACCGTGGACGGTTGTCGCTGGAACCCGCGGGCTGCTTATCAGTCCAGGGGTATCCGCACGCCGCGGTGGCCGGTACCTCCTATGGCACCGTTCCTGGTCAGCCCGGGTTAGCTCTCTTTGCTAACCCGGGGTCTAATCTTTCTGACCAGGGTAATGAGGATTACCTGCTAGGGTCGCCGTCTGACGACGTGGACATGGATGAAGACGTTTGTGCACCCCTCGCGGGGAATACAGGCGCCTTGTTCCACGGTTTTACTCACCCTGGAGTAAAGTCCGCGGCTCAGGTGGTGGCCCAGGGCGCTGCTGATGGCCAGCGGTACCGCATACCTCGGCTTGCCGAGGGTGTTGCTGGTGCTGGCCGGGCCCGTGGTGAGCCTATATATACCCCGCGCTCTGCCACGGTGCCTGCTCCTGGTCAAACCAGTGATATTCTCATGCCGGTGCTGTCAGGCCCGCGTGTTTTCCCTGGCTTGCCAGGTGTATCAGCATACCCGCCGTCAAGCTCTACTGCTTGCGCTCAGGAGGAAGACGAAGGACCCCGTCTTGTAGAGCGCTCGCAGTTAGCCACGGAGGAGGATTGGTATGACGCTTGCCAGTGGTTGGTGAGCGTTAGGCCTGATCTGCCCGTGGAGCAGTCGGCTAGCCAGCGTGTTCACACGCCGTGGTTAGCTGGGAAACCGACTGCTAACGCTATGCCTTCTCTGCCGCTGGCGGAGCATGTCGTTGACATGTTCAAGGCGGCGGAGGCGTCCATTAAGTCGAGTGGACGTCTCGCGAAGGCCCCTCGCGAGGTGGCCAGGCGTTGTCGCATCGTGCCCCTGGATTACCAGCGGTACGGTGTGGTACCCAAGCCCGGCGTGGATGACCGCGCGGCTTTGGGTGAGGATGCGCGGCCAGGCACCCGTTCTGACACGGGTGTCTTGTGCGCGAACGCGTTGCGTTCGGCGAATACCGCGTTGCGTGATGCGGAGGAGAGTGGGAGGGCTTCGATTGCCGCTCTGTCCCACGTCTCCCAGCTGTTACAGGGGGTAGTAACGGCATCCGCATCGCGCCAGCCAAGTCCGGTCACTGTCCAGCGAACCATCCAGGATGGTATTAACCTGGCGCTGGACTGTGTGACTCGGGCGGTGACCAGGAGTGTCAGGGCAAGACGCACGTTTGCCCTGGACAATCTGTGCCCGTCTCAGGACCTGTACAATAGGCTACTGCGTACGCCTATGACGGGCCCTGGTCTTTTTGGAGGTGAGGGATGTCGCCACCTCCAGGAGACGGTCACCCTGGTGAATAACCAGAGGGCGCTGCGCGAGCAGTTTGATGTGCTGCGTCGTGCTAACGCTCGCGCCATGGCCCCGGCGTATCGTCCCCTGCAGGCTCGAGGTGGTGCTGGCCAGGTCAGTGGCCAGCCACCGTCGCAGCGTCGGCCTCGGCCGCGTGCGATTCGGCCAGCAGCGAGGGGGGCGCAGGTTCCTCAGCCGCCGTCAGCCAGGCAGCCGCCCGCGCACCGAGGTGCGCGCGGGGCGGGGCGGGGCGCGCGAGGATCTGGGCGTGGTTATCGGTCCTGACAGGACGCTTACCGCGGTAAGAACCACTCCGGTGTGTATGGCGGCGGAGACAGTGCCGCTCTTGCATGCCTCGTGTCCACCGCGGTCCCTAGGTGGGCCGGTGGGAGGCCGGCTAGCCGGCCACATGCAAGAGTGGGAACGGTTAACTCAGGACCGTTTAGTCTTGCGATGGCTTTCCGTCGGGTATCATCCAGAGTGGGTGACAGGCCCGCCGTCGCGACTGTCTCTGGTGCCAATCTGGACTCCCATTCCGAGAGATCCAGAGCAAAGGTTGTGTATCGAGGAGGAGATAAATTCCCTCATACAAAAAGGAGCTATTCAGCCGGCACAAAGGTGTCCGGGCTTCTATTCAACCCTGTTCTTAGTAACAAAACGCACCGGTGGGTGGAGACCGATTCTCAACCTCAAGCCATTGAACAAGTTCATCGAGACGCCCAGTTTCAAGATGGAAACGGTGCGCTCGGTGTTGGCGGGGTTGGAGAGGGGGATGTGGACGGCGTCGATAGATTTGAAGGACGCTTATTTCCACATCCCCATCCACGGGAGTTTCTGTCGCTTCCTGAGATTTGCATTCTAGGGCAGACAGTGGGAATTCAGGGTGTTGCCCTTCGGAATTTCCACGGCTCCTCGGGTTTTCACCCGTGTGGTTCTTGCGATCACAGCATACCTCCGCAGGAGAAGCATAGCAGTCCACACGTACATAGACGACTGGCTGTTGAAAGCGCACACCCGGGAAAGTTTGTCCGCCAATCTGGAGATTGTTTTGAAAATTCTCACAGACTTGGGCTGGATGATCAATTTCCCAAAATCAGAGCTGACTCCATCCCAGAAGTTTGTTTACCTGGGGATGTTCTTCGATCTAGAGACAGGATATGTTTATCCTACTCAGGAGAGAGTTCAAATACTCATCTCGTTGATTCAGTCAGTGTGCGACAGTCGTCATGTCCTGGCACGGGTTTACTTGAGAATGCTGGGGTTGATGGTTTCGTTGGAACCAGTCATTCCTCAGGCCGCCTTACGCAGGCGGCCGATCCAGTTGTTTCTCATGACACAATGGACCCAGAGTACAGGTTCGCTGGACTCGAATGTGTCAGTGTTGGCGCCTCTGATTCACCACCTGCAATGGTGGTTGAATACAGAGAATCTCTTGCCGGGGGTTTTGCTAACCCCTCCCCACCCTCAGGTGACTGTGTATACAGATGCATCGATGGAGGGCTGGGGAGCTTGCCTGGAAGAATCCACGATATCAGGGCTTTGGAATCTGGAACAGTCACAGGAACATATAAATCTACTGGAGCTAAGAGCAGTAGTCCTGGGCCTGGAACATTTCTTACAGAAAGTTCAGGGCAAGATTGTTCTTATTCGTTCAGACAACTCAACAGTTGTGACTTACATAAACCGCCAGGGCGGAACGAAGTCGCCCAGTCTCTGTATGATGACATGGAAACTGCTTTGTTGGTGTCTGGATCACCAGATTACCTTGAAAGCAGTTCATATTCCGGGAAGGTTAAACCTGCTAGCAGACTCATTGAGCCGAAGGATGAGTGTTTTACCCACGGAATGGCAACTAAATCAATGTGTGGCGGATCGTCTGTTCGACCATTGGGGGAAACCCAACATCGATTTGTTCGCAACGAAGAAGAATGCGAAGATGACGACGTATGTCTCTCCGATTCCGGATCCAAGCGCTTTCGCAACAGATGCGTTAGCTATCAGCTGGGGGAGAATGTATGCATACGCATTCCCTCCAGCAATCCTGATTCCAAAAATTCTTCAGAAAATCAGACAAGAGGAATGCCAAGTGCTTCTGATCGCCCCGGATTGGCCAAGCCGATCATGGTATACGGATCTGCTGGACCTTCTGGTCTGCAATCCGGTTCCTCTGCCTCTGATGGACGATATTATCTTCCAGGGCAAGGCCCTTCACAACAATCCGTCAATGTTCAGATTGACTGCGTGGATGTTGTCAAGGAATCTAGAATTAAGGAGGGCTTTTCTGAGCAAGCAGCCATGTTTATGGCCAAAGCCAGGAGGGGGTCAACCTCCAGAGCATATAATTATAAAATCAACAGATTTGCAGAATGGTGCTCAAAAAGATGTATTGATCCAATGGATTCATCTATTCAAGTAGTAGCTGATTTCCTCTGTCACCTCTATGATGCCTATAGCCTCAAGCCTAACTCTATTGCTGGTTATAAGTCAGCATTAATGTCTGTTATTCCTTGCTTGGCTAAGAGGGGAAGTGATGAAGTAAATACATTGAATGTATTAATTAAAGGCATGGGCAATCTAAGACCAAGGAATCCACCTGTGATTCCGTCTTGGAGTTTATCGCTAGTGCTTCAAGTACTAGGTGATAAGCCTTTTGAACCACTTAGTTCCATTTCTATGAAACTATTAACACTGAAGACTGTGTTTTTAATTGCTGCGGCCTCGGCTAGGCGTAGGAGTGAGATTCATGCCTTATCAGCCGAGGATGACCGTTTTGTGGTTTCAGGGGAAGGCCTTAAGCTGCTACCTAGGATTAATTTCTTGGCTAAAAATCAGTCGTTGAAATATCCAGGTCAACCTATTATTTTGCCTGCTTTAACTAGATATGATCCTAATTCTAAAGCATGGTGTCCCGTCCGGGCGCTGCGCCGGTACAAACAACGTACGGCGGCATGGCGCACCGACCAGTCAGCGTTATGGTTGTCATATATTGAACCCCATGGGAGGGCTTCTAAGGACACCATTTCCAGGTGGATTGTGGAATGCATTCAGTTTTGCCATAAATCCGCCACCGGGAAGCAGGTTGACGTGGCCAAGGCTCACAGTGTCCGCGGCGTAGTGACATCCACGGCCCTATTTAATGGGGTCCCTGTGGATGATATTATGTCGGTGGCTCAGTGGCACTGTGAGTCAAGTTTTACAGACCATTATCTCCGTGACACCTCTAATCCTCTCGCCTTGTCGGTTTTGAAAAAATAAATCGGTTTATATTTTTTGAGGTGATTTCCTCATTACTTATATATATCACAATTAATTTATGGAAACACCCACTTTTTTGGGCCTGCATCAGTCTTTACCAATGGGAAGATGATGTCAGCAGCCATTTTCAACAAGGTCAGTCTTGTTCATGTGTTGTCCGTTGTTGATTGTATTGTCACGATTACCCGTTATTATATGGTGATGGTTTGTGTATTTGTGTGGTTCATTGTTGAGAGTTACGAAAATGGAGCTTTTTCGTCTCTGTCCTGTAGTACATGGCACTTGTACGTAGAGAGCGTATAGGACATTGAGGTCAGTCGACTCTTCCTCCCAGGAAGGAGGGGGGGGGGGGGGGGGGGGGAGCGCATATGACATTCGGTCATCTCTCATACATCGGTGGTGTTATCCGATGGTTAGTCAAATCCTGACTGTTTTTTCTTACAGTTTCAGAAGTTTAAGTGCCTTAAACGCAGAAAAGCGTATAGGGATGAGCTGGTCTTTTGACCTCGCCTCCCTCCCGCCAGATTCACTTTCGAATTCTGGCAATATCAAAAGTATTAGGGAGGTAAGTATACTCTTGAAGTGAAATAAACGAAATCTAGGATTTCTTTTTTCACGAGAGAGTTGATACTTACCTCCCTAGATACGGACCCGGCCTCTCCACCCCACAGAGGCTCGGTCTTCAGGCTCTTAATAGTTGCATGTGTGTCAGCCAATAATCTAGTCAGAGGAAGTGCTAGTCTGCGCATGCGCGGAGGTGGGGCTGGCATCCGCCGGACTACGCTCTGACTCCCTGCCCAGTAGGGGCACCTAACTGTTTTAAATCTGAGTGTTTATTGAGTGAAAGCCAATATTTAGCAATATCAAAAGTATTAGGGAGGTAAGTATCAACTCTCTCGTGAAAAAAGAAATCCTAGATTTCGTTTATTCCTTAGTACGCTTCCGTTGTTTGAAGATTCAGAGGTGGCCCCCATTAGAGGGGGCGTTCCACGGCCCTGGCAGCAGGCTTATTGCCGCGCCCAATAGGGACCGTGGACGGTCGTCGCTGGAACCCGCGGGCTGCTTATCAGTCCAGGGGTATCCGCACACCGCGGGTGCCAGTACCTCGTACGGCACCTTCCCTGGCCAGTCCGGGTTAGCTCTCTTTGCTGACCCGGAGTCTAATCTCTCTGGCCAGGAGGATGAGGATTACCTGTTGGGGTCGCCGTCTGAAGACGTGGACATGGATTATGACGTCTGTGCACCCCTCGCGGGGAATACAGGCGCCTTTTTCCATGGTTCTACTCTTCCAGGGGTAGAATCCACGGTTCAGACTGTGGCCCTGGGCGCTGAAGGCCAGCGGTTACCGCATACCTCGGCTTGCCGAGAGTGTCGCTGGTGCTGGCCGGGGCCGTGGTGGGGGGCGGTATATGCCCCGCGCTCTACCACGGCGCCTGCTCCTGGTCAAACCAGTGATATTAGCATGCCGGTATTGTCAGGCCCGCATGTTCTCCCTGGCTTGCCAGGCATAGCAGCGTACCCGCCGTCAAGCTCTGTTGCTTGCGCTCTGGAGGAAGACGAAGGCCCCCGTCTTGTAGAGCGCTCGCAGCTAGCCACGGAGGAGGATTGGTCTGACGCTTGCCAGTGGTTGGTAAGTGTTAGACCAGATCTGCCCGTGGAGCAGTCGGCTAGCCAGCGTGAGCACAGGCCGTGGTTAGCTGGTAAGCCTGCTGCTAACGCTATGCCTTCTCTGCCGCTGGCAGAGCATGTCGTTGACATGTTCGAGGCGGCGGAGACGTCCATTAAGTCGAGTGGACGTCTCGCTAAGGCCCTGCGCGAGGTGGCCAGGCGTTGTCGCATCGTGCCCCTGGACTACCAGCGGTACGGTGTGGGTACCGACGCCGAGCGTGGATGACCGCGCGGCTTTGGGTGAGGATGCGCGGCCAGGCTCCCGTTCTGACACGGGAGTCTTGTGTTCGAACGCGTTGCGTTCAGCAAATGCCGCGTTGCGTGATGCGGAGGAGAGTGGGAGGGCTTCGATTGCCGCTTTGTCCTACGTCTCCCAGCTGTTACAAGGGGGTAGTAACAGCATCCGCATCGCGCCAGCCAAGTCCGGTCACAGTCCAGCGAGCCATCCAGGATGGTATCAACCTGGCTCTGGACTGTATGACGCGGGCGGTAACCAGGAGTGTCCGGGCAAGGCGCACTTTTGCCTTGGATAATCTGTGCCCGTCTACAATAGGCCCTACTACGTACGCCTATGACAGGTCCTGGTCTCTTTGGAGGTGAGGGGTGTAGGCACCTCCAGGAGACGGTTACTCTGGTCAATAACCAGAGGGCGCTGCGCGAGCAGTTTGAGGTGCTTCGTCGTGCCAACGTTCGCGCCGCACCCCCTGCGTATCGTCCCCTGCAGGCTCGAGGTGGTAGTGGCCAGGTCAGAGGCCAACCACCATCGCAGCGCCGGCCTCGGCCGCGTGCGATTCGGCCAGCAGCGAGGGGGGCGCAGGCTCCTCAGGCGCAGTCAGCCAGGCAGCCGCCCGCGCACCGAGGTGCGCGCGGTGCTGGTCGTGGCGCGCGAGGATCTGGGCGGGGTAATCGTTCCTGATGGGACGGTTACCGCGGTGAGAACCGCGCCGGTGTTTCGGGCAGAGGAGACAGTGCCGCTCTTGCACTCCTTATGTCCACCTCTATCCCTAGGTGGGACCGGTGGGAGGCCGGCTAGCCGACCACATGCAAGAGTGGGGAACGGTTAACTCAGGACCGTTTAGTCTTGCGATGGCTTTCAGTCGGGTATCATCCCGATTGGATGACAGGCCCGCCATCGCGACTGTCTCTAGTGCCGATCTGGACTCCAAAATCCGAGAGATCCAGATCAAAGGTTGTGTATCGAGGAGGAAATAAATTCCCTCATACAAAAAGAAGCTATTCAGCCGGCACAGAGGTGTCCGGGCTTCTATTCAACCCTGTTCTTAGTAACAAAGAACACCGGAGGGTGGAGACCAATTCTCAACCTCAAGCCATTGAACAAGTTCATAGAGACGCCCAGTTTCAAGATGGAGACTGTGCGCTCGGTGTTGGCGGGGGTTAGAGAGGGGAATGTGGACAGCGTCGATAGATTTGAAGGACGCTTATTTCCACATCCCCATACACAGGAGTTTCCGTCGCTTCCTGAGATTTGCATTCCAGGGCAGACAGTGGGAATTCAGGGTGCTACCCTTCGGAATTTCCACGGCTCCTCGGGTTGTCACCCGTGTGGTTCTTGCGATCACCGCATACCTCCGCAGGAGAAGCATAGCAGTCAACACACGTGTCATGC
>CM067369.1:24447722-24500708 GCA_034401795.1 Chaetoderma sp. LZ-2023a | reverse complement strand
GCATGACACGTGTGTTCGCGTTTACCGTGATAAGCGCCTTAGTTAGTTGGGTTAGGTCAACTCGGTGCTTCCTAGGACTAATTTCTCTTTCTGTTTATGTCCACAGGTCTGTATGACGCTAGGTGGAGACAATCACAGTTGCTGAGAGTTAGTTTTCTCTCCACCATGGTTCCATTTCCTACTAACACTGTTAGGTTATCTAACCAAATGAAAAATATGTCCAGTGAGTTGGAGGCCTAGTATAAAGGTCTTCTCACTTTGCCCTCTTGATCCAATTCCTTCCCCATGAGGTGGAGAGAGTTAAGAGGCGTGCAGATGGTGGAGTTCTCCGGTTCGTCACGTTGGATGGTTTGTCTATACAAAGTGTCAGGTATCTAGTTATTGATAATGTGGTGATGTTAATTATTGTAAACAAACAAAGGGAGATAATTAACATTTTTGCCAGAAAAGAGTTATCTATATGTATCTGATGGTTGTGTAGTCAACTTATCCATTCAGCATACAATTCGTCCTTGCACTTGGATGTTTTGTTGGGATCGAATTTTTCCTGTCACGGGATTAAGACGTCATAATCAGCCTGGCTATGTGTTTATCAAGCAATTCAAGCGCTATGCTGGTTTCTGATGTATTTTGATCTTTATGATCGTTTTCCTTCTCTTTGAGTTGGATTGAGTTTCTAAGCTTAACTAGTTGCTCATACTCCTTGTCCTTTGCCCTGTTTCAGGGACCGGGTTGCGCGTCCTGTGGTCGTTTTCTGCCGGATAAGTTCTGGCCGCATCTGTGCTGTCAATGTAGCCCTTGTGGTCCATTGGTTAATTGTGACATATGTAAGCACTGGGGGGGCGAGTTAATGTCCGAATTCTTGTGCTGTTTACAGGCGACGGACAAGGTGGTAGAGGAGGAGAAGAAGAAGAAGCGGAAACGAGAGGTTGTAAGTAGGAAGGGTAAGGGGAAGGGTCTCGTCCGCGGTGGATATGGAGGCCTTCCGGACCGAGATGTTGGGAGAGATGAAGAGGACAATAAAGGGTTTGGTTCCAGGGTTGCTTCGTGGCATGCTTCCTGGACCAAATCCTTTACTGTCCTCATCATCGGCTTCGGAGCAGGTAATCCCCGCCTCTGGATCGATTTTCCTTAGTCCGCTTCCGTTGTCCGACGATTCAGAGGTGGCCCCATTAGAGGGGGCGTTCCACGGCCCTGGCAGCAGGCTTATTGCCGCGCCGATAGGGGACCGTGGACGGTTGTCGCTGGAACCCGCGGGCTGCTTATCAGTCCAGGGGTATCCGCACGCCGCGGTGGCCGGTACCTCCTATGGCACCGTTCCTGGTCAGCCCGGGTTAGCTCTCTTTGCTAACCCGGGGTCTAATCTTTCTGACCAGGGTAATGAGGATTACCTGCTAGGGTCGCCGTCTGACGACGTGGACATGGATGAAGACGTTTGTGCACCCCTCGCGGGGAATACAGGCGCCTTGTTCCACGGTTTTACTCACCCTGGAGTAAAGTCCGCGGCTCAGGTGGTGGCCCAGGGCGCTGCTGATGGCCAGCGGTACCGCATACCTCGGCTTGCCGAGGGTGTTGCTGGTGCTGGCCGGGCCCGTGGTGAGCCTATATATACCCCGCGCTCTGCCACGGTGCCTGCTCCTGGTCAAACCAGTGATATTCTCATGCCGGTGCTGTCAGGCCCCGCGTGTTTTCCCTGGCTTGCCAGGTGTATCAGCATACCCCGCCGTCAAGCTCTACTGCTTGCGCTCAGGAGGAAGACGAAGGACCCCGTCTTGTAGAGCGCTCGCAGTTAGCCACGGAGGAGGATTGGTATGACGCTTGCCAGTGGTTGGTGAGCGTTAGGCCTGATCTGCCCGTGGAGCAGTCGGCTAGCCAGCGTGTTCACACGCCGTGGTTAGCTGGGAAACCGACTGCTAACGCTATGCCTTCTCTGCCGCTGGCGGAGCATGTCGTTGACATGTTCAAGGCGGCGGAGGCGTCCATTAAGTCGAGTGGACGTCTCGCGAAGGCCCCTCGCGAGGTGGCCAGGCGTTGTCGCATCGTGCCCCTGGATTACCAGCGGTACGGTGTGGTACCCAAGCCCGGCGTGGATGACCGCGCGGCTTTGGGTGAGGATGCGCGGCCAGGCACCCGTTCTGACACGGGTGTCTTGTGCGCGAACGCGTTGCGTTCGGCGAATACCGCGTTGCGTGATGCGGAGGAGAGTGGGAGGGCTTCGATTGCCGCTCTGTCCCACGTCTCCCAGCTGTTACAGGGGGTAGTAACGGCATCCGCATCGCGCCAGCCAAGTCCGGTCACTGTCCAGCGAACCATCCAGGATGGTATTAACCTGGCGCTGGACTGTGTGACTCGGGCGGTGACCAGGAGTGTCAGGGCAAGACGCACGTTTGCCCTGGACAATCTGTGCCCGTCTCAGGACCTGTACAATAGGCTACTGCGTACGCCTATGACGGGCCCTGGTCTTTTTGGAGGTGAGGGATGTCGCCACCTCCAGGAGACGGTCACCCTGGTGAATAACCAGAGGGCGCTGCGCGAGCAGTTTGATGTGCTGCGTCGTGCTAACGCTCGCGCCATGGCCCCGGCGTATCGTCCCCTGCAGGCTCGAGGTGGTGCTGGCCAGGTCAGTGGCCAGCCACCGTCGCAGCGTCGGCCTCGGCCGCGTGCGATTCGGCCAGCAGCGAGGGGGGCGCAGGTTCCTCAGCCGCCGTCAGCCAGGCAGCCGCCCGCGCACCGAGGTGCGCGCGGGGCGGGGCGGGGCGCGCGAGGATCTGGGCGTGGTTATCGGTCCTGACAGGACGCTTACCCGCGGTAAGAACCACTCCGGTGTGTATGGCGGCGGAGACAGTGCCGCTCTTGCATGCCTCGTGTCCACCGCGGTCCCTAGGTGGGCCGGTGGGAGGCCGGCTAGCCGGCCACATGCAAGAGTGGGAACGGTTAACTCAGGACCGTTTAGTCTTGCGATGGCTTTCCGTCGGGTATCATCCAGAGTGGGTGACAGGCCCGCCGTCGCGACTGTCTCTGGTGCCAATCTGGACTCCCATTCCGAGAGATCCAGAGCAAAGGTTGTGTATCGAGGAGGAGATAAATTCCCTCATACAAAAAGGAGCTATTCAGCCGGCACAAAGGTGTCCGGGCTTCTATTCAACCCTGTTCTTAGTAACAAAACGCACCGGTGGGTGGAGACCGATTCTCAACCTCAAGCCATTGAACAAGTTCATCGAGACGCCCAGTTTCAAGATGGAAACGGTGCGCTCGGTGTTGGCGGGGTTGGAGAGGGGGATGTGGACGGCGTCGATAGATTTGAAGGACGCTTATTTCCACATCCCCATCCACGGGAGTTTCTGTCGCTTCCTGAGATTTGCATTCTAGGGCAGACAGTGGGAATTCAGGGTGTTGCCCTTCGGAATTTCCACGGCTCCTCGGGTTTTCACCCGTGTGGTTCTTGCGATCACAGCATACCTCCGCAGGAGAAGCATAGCAGTCCACACGTACATAGACGACTGGCTGTTGAAAGCGCACACCCGGGAAAGTTTGTCCGCCAATCTGGAGATTGTTTTGAAAATTCTCACAGACTTGGGCTGGATGATCAATTTCCCAAAATCAGAGCTGACTCCATCCCAGAAGTTTGTTTACCTGGGGATGTTCTTCGATCTAGAGACAGGATATGTTTATCCTACTCAGGAGAGAGTTCAAATACTCATCTCGTTGATTCAGTCAGTGTGCGACAGTCGTCATGTCCTGGCACGGGTTTACTTGAGAATGCTGGGGTTGATGGTTTCGTTGGAACCAGTCATTCCTCAGGCCGCCTTACGCAGGCGGCCGATCCAGTTGTTTCTCATGACACAATGGACCCAGAGTACAGGTTCGCTGGACTCGAATGTGTCAGTGTTGGCGCCTCTGATTCACCACCTGCAATGGTGGTTGAATACAGAGAATCTCTTGCCGGGGGTTTTGCTAACCCCTCCCCACCCTCAGGTGACTGTGTATACAGATGCATCGATGGAGGGCTGGGGAGCTTGCCTGGAAGAATCCACGATATCAGGGCTTTGGAATCTGGAACAGTCACAGGAACATATAAATCTACTGGAGCTAAGAGCAGTAGTCCTGGGCCTGGAACATTTCTTACAGAAAGTTCAGGGCAAGATTGTTCTTATTCGTTCAGACAACTCAACAGTTGTGACTTACATAAACCGCCAGGGCGGAACGAAGTCGCCCAGTCTCTGTATGATGACATGGAAACTGCTTTGTTGGTGTCTGGATCACCAGATTACCTTGAAAGCAGTTCATATTCCGGGAAGGTTAAACCTGCTAGCAGACTCATTGAGCCGAAGGATGAGTGTTTTACCCACGGAATGGCAACTAAATCAATGTGTGGCGGATCGTCTGTTCGACCATTGGGGGAAACCCAACATCGATTTGTTCGCAACGAAGAAGAATGCGAAGATGACGACGTATGTCTCTCCGATTCCGGATCCAAGCGCTTTCGCAACAGATGCGTTAGCTATCAGCTGGGGGAGAATGTATGCATACGCATTCCCTCCAGCAATCCTGATTCCAAAAATTCTTCAGAAAATCAGACAAGAGGAATGCCAAGTGCTTCTGATCGCCCCGGATTGGCCAAGCCGATCATGGTATACGGATCTGCTGGACCTTCTGGTCTGCAATCCGGTTCCTCTGCCTCTGATGGACGATATTATCTTCCAGGGCAAGGCCCTTCACAACAATCCGTCAATGTTCAGATTGACTGCGTGGATGTTGTCAAGGAATCTAGAATTAAGGAGGGCTTTTCTGAGCAAGCAGCCATGTTTATGGCCAAAGCCAGGAGGGGGTCAACCTCCAGAGCATATAATTATAAAATCAACAGATTTGCAGAATGGTGCTCAAAAAGATGTATTGATCCAATGGATTCATCTATTCAAGTAGTAGCTGATTTCCTCTGTCACCTCTATGATGCCTATAGCCTCAAGCCTAACTCTATTGCTGGTTATAAGTCAGCATTAATGTCTGTTATTCCTTGCTTGGCTAAGAGGGGAAGTGATGAAGTAAATACATTGAATGTATTAATTAAAGGCATGGGCAATCTAAGACCAAGGAATCCACCTGTGATTCCGTCTTGGAGTTTATCGCTAGTGCTTCAAGTACTAGGTGATAAGCCTTTTGAACCACTTAGTTCCATTTCTATGAAACTATTAACACTGAAGACTGTGTTTTTAATTGCTGCGGCCTCGGCTAGGCGTAGGAGTGAGATTCATGCCTTATCAGCCGAGGATGACCGTTTTGTGGTTTCAGGGGAAGGCCTTAAGCTGCTACCTAGGATTAATTTCTTGGCTAAAAATCAGTCGTTGAAATATCCAGGTCAACCTATTATTTTGCCTGCTTTAACTAGATATGATCCTAATTCTAAAGCATGGTGTCCCGTCCGGGCGCTGCGCCGGTACAAACAACGTACGGCGGCATGGCGCACCGACCAGTCAGCGTTATGGTTGTCATATATTGAACCCCATGGGAGGGCTTCTAAGGACACCATTTCCAGGTGGATTGTGGAATGCATTCAGTTTTGCCATAAATCCGCCACCGGGAAGCAGGTTGACGTGGCCAAGGCTCACAGTGTCCGCGGCGTAGTGACATCCACGGCCCTATTTAATGGGGTCCCTGTGGATGATATTATGTCGGTGGCTCAGTGGCACTGTGAGTCAAGTTTTACAGACCATTATCTCCGTGACACCTCTAATCCTCTCGCCTTGTCGGTTTTGAAAAAATAAATCGGTTTATATTTTTTGAGGTGATTTCCTCATTACTTATATATATCACAATTAATTTATGGAAACACCCACTTTTTTGGGCCTGCATCAGTCTTTACCAATGGGAAGATGATGTCAGCAGCCATTTTCAACAAGGTCAGTCTTGTTCATGTGTTGTCCGTTGTTGATTGTATTGTCACGATTACCCGTTATTAATATGGTGATGGTTTGTGTATTTGTGTGGTTCATTGTTGAGAGTTACGAAAATGGAGCTTTTTCGTCTCTGTCCTGTAGTACATGGCACTTGTACGTAGAGAGCGTATAGGACATTGAGGTCAGTCGACTCTTCCTCCCAGGAAGGAGGGGGGGGGGGGGGGGGAGCGCATATGACATTCGGTCATCTCTCATACATCGGTGGTGTTATCCGATGGTTAGTCAAATCCTGACTGTTTTTTCTTACAGTTTCAGAAGTTTAAGTGCCTTAAACGCAGAAAAGCGTATAGGGATGAGCTGGTCTTTTGACCTCGCCTCCCTCCCGCCAGATTCACTTTCGAATTCTGGCAATATCAAAAGTATTAGGGAGGTAAGTATACTCTTGAAGTGAAATAAACGAAATCTAGGATTTCTTTTTTCACGAGAGAGTTGATACTTACCTCCCTAGATACGGACCCGGCCTCTCCACCCCACAGAGGCTCGGTCTTCAGGCTCTTAATAGTTGCATGTGTGTCAGCCAATAATCTAGTCAGAGGAAGTGCTAGTCTGCGCATGCGCGGAGGTGGGGCTGGCATCCGCCGGACTACGCTCTGACTCCCTGCCCAGTAGGGGCACCTAACTGTTTTAAATCTGAGTGTTTATTGAGTGAAAGCCAATATTTAGCAATATCAAAAGTATTAGGGAGGTAAGTATCAACTCTCTCGTGAAAAAAGAAATCCTAGATTTCGTTTATTCCTTAGTACGCTTCCGTTGTTTGAAGATTCAGAGGTGGCCCCATTAGAGGGGGCGTTCCACGGCCCTGGCAGCAGGCTTATTGCCGCGCCCAATAGGGACCGTGGACGGTCGTCGCTGGAACCCGCGGGCTGCTTATCAGTCCAGGGGTATCCGCACACCGCGGGTGCCAGTACCTCGTACGGCACCTTCCCTGGCCAGTCCGGGTTAGCTCTCTTTGCTGACCCGGAGTCTAATCTCTCTGGCCAGGAGGATGAGGATTACCTGTTGGGGTCGCCGTCTGAAGACGTGGACATGGATTATGACGTCTGTGCACCCCTCGCGGGGAATACAGGCGCCTTTTTCCATGGTTCTACTCTTCCAGGGGTAGAATCCACGGTTCAGACTGTGGCCCTGGGCGCTGAAGGCCAGCGGTACCGCATACCTCGGCTTGCCGAGAGTGTCGCTGGTGCTGGCCGGGGCCGTGGTGGGGCGGTATATGCCCCGCGCTCTACCACGGCGCCTGCTCCTGGTCAAACCAGTGATATTAGCATGCCGGTATTGTCAGGCCCGCATGTTCTCCCTGGCTTGCCAGGCATAGCAGCGTACCCGCCGTCAAGCTCTGTTGCTTGCGCTCTGGAGGAAGACGAAGGCCCCCGTCTTGTAGAGCGCTCGCAGCTAGCCACGGAGGAGGATTGGTCTGACGCTTGCCAGTGGTTGGTAAGTGTTAGACCAGATCTGCCCGTGGAGCAGTCGGCTAGCCAGCGTGAGCACAGGCCGTGGTTAGCTGGTAAGCCTGCTGCTAACGCTATGCCTTCTCTGCCGCTGGCAGAGCATGTCGTTGACATGTTCGAGGCGGCGGAGACGTCCATTAAGTCGAGTGGACGTCTCGCTAAGGCCCTGCGCGAGGTGGCCAGGCGTTGTCGCATCGTGCCCCTGGACTACCAGCGGTACGGTGTGGTACCGACGCCGAGCGTGGATGACCGCGCGGCTTTGGGTGAGGATGCGCGGCCAGGCTCCCGTTCTGACACGGGAGTCTTGTGTTCGAACGCGTTGCGTTCAGCAAATGCCGCGTTGCGTGATGCGGAGGAGAGTGGGAGGGCTTCGATTGCCGCTTTGTCCTACGTCTCCCAGCTGTTACAAGGGGTAGTAACAGCATCCGCATCGCGCCAGCCAAGTCCGGTCACAGTCCAGCGAGCCATCCAGGATGGTATCAACCTGGCTCTGGACTGTATGACGCGGGCGGTAACCAGGAGTGTCCGGGCAAGGCGCACTTTTGCCTTGGATAATCTGTGCCCGTCCCAGGACCTCTACAATAGGCTACTACGTACGCCTATGACAGGTCCTGGTCTCTTTGGAGGTGAGGGGTGTAGGCACCTCCAGGAGACGGTTACTCTGGTCAATAACCAGAGGGCGCTGCGCGAGCAGTTTGAGGTGCTTCGTCGTGCCAACGTTCGCGCCGCACCCCCTGCGTATCGTCCCCTGCAGGCTCGAGGTGGTAGTGGCCAGGTCAGAGGCCAACCACCATCGCAGCGCCGGCCTCGGCCGCGTGCGATTCGGCCAGCAGCGAGGGGGGCGCAGGCTCCTCAGGCGCAGTCAGCCAGGCAGCCGCCCGCGCACCGAGGTGCGCGCGGTGCTGGTCGTGGCGCGCGAGGATCTGGGCGGGGTAATCGTTCCTGATGGGACGGTTACCGCGGTGAGAACCGCGCCGGTGTTTCGGGCAGAGGAGACAGTGCCGCTCTTGCACTCCTTATGTCCACCTCTATCCCTAGGTGGACCGGTGGGAGGCCGGCTAGCCGACCACATGCAAGAGTGGGAACGGTTAACTCAGGACCGTTTAGTCTTGCGATGGCTTTCAGTCGGGTATCATCCCGATTGGATGACAGGCCCGCCATCGCGACTGTCTCTAGTGCCGATCTGGACTCCAAATCCGAGAGATCCAGATCAAAGGTTGTGTATCGAGGAGGAAATAAATTCCCTCATACAAAAAGAAGCTATTCAGCCGGCACAGAGGTGTCCGGGCTTCTATTCAACCCTGTTCTTAGTAACAAAGAACACCGGAGGGTGGAGACCAATTCTCAACCTCAAGCCATTGAACAAGTTCATAGAGACGCCCAGTTTCAAGATGGAGACTGTGCGCTCGGTGTTGGCGGGGTTAGAGAGGGGAATGTGGACAGCGTCGATAGATTTGAAGGACGCTTATTTCCACATCCCCATACACAGGAGTTTCCGTCGCTTCCTGAGATTTGCATTCCAGGGCAGACAGTGGGAATTCAGGGTGCTACCCTTCGGAATTTCCACGGCTCCTCGGGTTGTCACCCGTGTGGTTCTTGCGATCACCGCATACCTCCGCAGGAGAAGCATAGCAGTCCACACGTACATAGACGACTGGCTGTTGAAAGCACACACACGGGAAAGTTTATCGGCCAGTCTGGAGATTGTTTTGAAAACTCTCACAGACTTAGGCTGGATGATCAATTTCCCAAAATCAGAGCTGATTCCATCCCAGAAGTTTGTTTACCTGGGGATGTTCTTCGATCTAGAGACAGGATATGTTTATCCTACTCAGGAGAGAGTTCAGAAACTCATCTCATTAATTCAGTCGGTGTGCGACAGTCGTCATGTCCTGGCACGGGTTTACTTGAGAATGCTGGGGTTGATGGTTTCATTGGAACCAGTTATTTCTCATGACACAATGGACCCAGAGTACAGGTTCGCTGGACTCGAATGTGTCAGTGTTGGCGCCTCTGATTCATCACCTGCAATGGTGGTTGGACACAGAGAATCTCTTGGTGGGGGTTATGCTAACCCCTCCCCACCCTCAGGTGACTGTGTATACAGATGCATCGATGGAGGGCTGGGGAGCTTGCCTGGAAGAGTCCACGATATCAGGGCTTTGGAATCTGGAACAGTCAAAGGAACATATAAATCTACTGGAGCTAAGAGCAGTAGTCCTGGGCCTGGAACATTTCTTACAGAAAGTTCAGGGCAAGATTGTTCTTATTCGTTCAGACAACTCAACAGTTGTGACTTACATAAACCGCCAGGGCGGAACGAAGTCGCCCAGTCTCTGTATGATGACATGGAGACTGCTTTGTTGGTGTCTGGATCACCAGATTACCTTGAAAGCAGTTCATATTCCGGGAAGGTTAAACCTGCTAGCAGACTCATTGAGCCGAAGGATGAGTGTTTTACCCACGGAATGGCAACTAAATCAATGTGTGGCGGATCGTCTGTTCGACCATTGGGGGAAACCCAACATCGATTTGTTCGCAACGAAGAAGAATGCGAAGATGACGACGTACGTCTCTCCGATTCCGGATCCAAGCGCTTTCGCAACAGATGCGTTAGCTATCAGCTGGGGGAGAATGTATGCATACGCATTCCCTCCAGCAATCCTGATTCCAAAAATTCTTCAGAAAATCAGACAAGAGGAATGCCAAGTGCTTCTGATCGCCCCGGATTGGCCAAGCCGATCATGGTATACGGATCTGCTGGACCTTCTGGTCTGCAATCCGGTTCCTCTGCCTCTGATGGACGATATTATCTTCCAGGGCAAGGCCCTTCACAACAATCCGTCAATGTTCAGATTGACTGCGTGGATGTTGTCAAGGAATCTAGAATTAAGGAGGGCTTTTCTGAGCAAGCAGCCATGTTTATGGCCAAAGCCAGGAGGGGGTCAACCTCCAGAGCATATAATTATAAAATCAACAGATTTGCAGAATGGTGCTCAAAAAGATGTATTGATCCAATGGATTCATCTATTCAAGTAGTAGCTGATTTCCTCTGTCACCTCTATGATGCCTATAGCCTCAAGCCTAACTCTATTGCTGGTTATAAGTCAGCATTAATGTCTGTTATTCCTTGCTTGGCTAAGAGGGGAAGTGATGAAGTAAATACATTAAATGTATTAATTAAAGGCATGGGCAATCTAAGACCAAGGAATCCACCGGTGATTCCGTCTTGGAGTTTATCGCTAGTGCTTCAAGTACTAGGTGATAAGCCTTTTGAACCACTTAGTTCCATTTCTATGAAACTATTAACACTGAAGACTGTGTTTTTAATTGCTGCGGCCTCGGCTAGGCGTAGGAGTGAAATTCATGCCTTATCAGCCGAGGATGACCGTTTTGTGGTTTCAGGGGAAGGCCTTAAGCTGCTACCTAGGATTAATTTCTTGGCTAAAAATCAGTCGTTGAAATATCCAGGTCAACCTATTATTTTGCCTGCTTTAACTAGATATGATCCTAATTCTAAAGCATGGTGTCCTGTCCGGGCGCTTTGCCGGTACAAGCAACGTACGGCGGAGTGGCGCACCGATCAGTCAGCGTTATGGTTGTCATATATTGAACCCCATGGCAGGGCTTCTAAGGACACCATTTCCAGGTGGATTGTAGAATGCATTCAGTTTTGCCATAAATCCGCCACCGGGAAGCAGGTTGACGTGGCCAAGGCTCACAGTGTCCGCGGCGTAGTGACATCCACTGCCCTATTTAATGGGGTCCCTGTGGATGATATTATGTCGGTGGCTCAGTGGCACTGTGAGTCAAGTTTTACAGACCATTATCTCCGTGACACCTCTAATCCTCTCGCCTTGTCGATTTTGAAAAAATAACTAGGCATATATATTTTTGATGGGGTTTCCTCATTGCTTATATATTTCACAATTAATTTATGGAAACAACCACTAATTTGGGACTGCATCGATCTTCACCAATGGGAAGAGGATGTCAGCAGCCATTTCAACAAGGTCAGTCTTGTGTATGTGTTGTCCATTGTTGATTGTCTTGTCACGTTACCCGTTATTTATATGATGATGGTTTTGTGTATTTATGTGGTTCATTGTTGAGAGTATACGAAAATGGAGTTTTTTCGTCTCTGTCCTGTAGTACATGGCACTTGTACGTAGAGAGCGTATAGGACATTGAGGTCATTCGACTCTTCCTCCTAGGAAGGAGGGGGGGGAGCGCATATGACATTCGGTCATCTCTCATACATCGGGGGTGTTATCCGATGGTTAGTCAAATCCTGACTGTTTTTCATACAGTTTCAGAAGTTTAAGTGCCTTAAACGCAAAAAGCGTATAGGGATGAGCTGGTCTTTTGACCTCGCCTCCCTCCCGCCGAATTCACTGTCGAATTCTGGCAATATCAAAAGTATTAGGGAGGTAAGTATACTCTTGATGTGAAATAAACGAAATCAAGGATTTCTTTTTTCACGAGAGAGTTGATACTTACCTCCCTAGATACGGACCCGGCCTCTCCACCCCACAGAGGCTCGGTCTTCAGGCTCTTTATAGTTGCATGTGTATCAGCCAATAAATTAGTCAGAGGAAGTGCTAGTCTGCGCATGCGCGGTGGTGGGGCTGGCATCCGCCAGACTACGCTCTGACTCCCTGCCCAGTAGGGGCACCTAACTGTTTTAATCTGAGTGTTTATTGAGTGAAAGCCAATATTTAGCAATATCAAAAGTATTAGGGAGGTAAGTATCAACTCTCTCGTGAAAAAAGAAATCCTTGATTTCGTTTATTTTCAATGACCTTGAGAATTGTCCATTTGTGGGCCAAGAGAAAGCTATTTTTGAAAATTTGCCACGAATGAATAATCGAATCAGTTATTGCATAGGTAAATTTTCAAAAATGCCCTTTTTCACCTGAAAAGTTAAGGGATTTTAAAATTAAAATTCCAGTCTGGAAAACCTGGAAAAACAGTACTTTTTCATATTGGGCATGGAAAGGTCATGAAAAATTTGAGAACTGCTAAGTAGTAAGTAATGTAAAGGTTATTATATAAAAATTAAATTTCCATGACAAAAAGCAAATGCAGTTCCTTTACATAGATTTCACAATTGTCTGTGTTTTGGATGCGCAAACCCCATTCATGCCATTTAGTTAATGGACTTTCTATGTCATGGATAGTCATGGAATTTCACAGAGTAGAAAGTGTATGAACTCTGTCTCGTTCTCCTGTAGTACTTACTCAAGACTTGAATCTCGCAGTTAAGGTATTCGTTAATAGATCAAATACATGCTATTGTGTTTTTGTGTATAGGAAGGAAAGCTGATGGTTCTTATTGATTGCGCATATCAGGGATTCGCAACAGGTGATACAGAGAAGGATGCCTATGTTTGTCGTATGTTTGACAAAAAGGGATTTGAATACTTTGTCGCCCAGTCATTTTCAAAGAATTTTGGACTATACAGTAAGTAGATGAATGGCAGCTGCCTAGAGAGGTTATAGGTATCTCAACAGTATATTTATAATTTAACTACTTATTTTACGCTATGCCCTCAACATCGCTAATGTATAAACATTTTTGTAGTGACAAATATCCGGGCAAATAGTCATATTAAGATTATTAGCTGACGACAATCTGTCAATCAAGTGCTGGCTGTCATTATTAGCTGACATGATAATCTGTCAATCAAATGCTGGCTCTCATTATTAGCAGCCATCACAATCTGTCAATCAAGTGCTGGTTGCCATTATTAGCAGCCATCACAATCTGTCAAGTGCTGGCTGTCATTATTAGCAGCCATCACAATCTGTCAATCAAGTGACAGCTGTCATTATTAGCTGACATGACAATCTGTCAATCAAGTGATGGCTGTCATTATTAGCTGACATGATAATCTGTCAATCAAGTGCTGGCTGTCATTATTAGCAGCCATCACAATCTGTCAATCAAGTGCTGGCTGCCATTATTAGCAGCCATCACAATCTGTCAATCAAGTGCTGGCTGCCAGCACTTGATTGACAGATTATCATGTGCGCTAATAATGCCAGCCAGCACTTGATTGACAAATTATCATGTCAGCTAATAATGACGGCCAGCACTTGATTGACAGATTATCATGTCAGCTAATGATGGCAGCCGTCACTTGATTGACAGATTGTGATGGCTGCTAATAAAGACAGCCAGCACTTGATTGACAGATTGTGATGGCTGCTAATAATGACAGCCAGCACTTGACAGATTGTGATGGCTGCTAATAATGGCAACCAGCACTTGATTGACAGATTGTGATGGCTGCTAATAAAGACAGCCAGCACTTGATTGACAAATTATCATGTCAGCTAATAATGACGGCCAGCACTTGATTGACAGATTATCATGTCAGCTAATGATGGCAGCCGTCACTTGATTGACAGATTGTGATGGCTGCTAATAAAGACAGCCAGCACTTGATTGACAGATTGTGATGGCTGCTAATAATGACAGCCAGCACTTGACAGATTGTGATGGCTGCTAATAATGGCAACCAGCACTTGATTGACAGATTGTGATGGCTGCTAATAAAGACAGCCAGCACTTGATTGACAGATTGTGATGGCTGCTAATAAAGACAGCCAGCACTTGATTGACAGATTGTGATGGCTGCTAATAATGGCAGCTAGCACTTGATTGACAGATCAGCTTCTATTATATATAACTACTGGATGTACAGTACAGCTCATAAATCTGTTAACATGTTTCCAAAACAAAAATACAAGACATGTTAATTTGTATAAATTAGAATAAGAAATGTTCTGTGGAATATTTTAACCAAAATTGGTGTGTTTTGAATCCAATTATGTTTGACATATTCAGCAGTACTACATTGTATTTTGTTTTGGGAGCATGTGAAACTATTTCTGAGCTACACTATTATTTTATTTTACTGTGTAGATGAGCGAGTTGGTAATTTAGCAATCATTACTAAGGATGCGTCTGTGAAGCCACGTATTCGCTCTCAGCTTGAGCTTGGTGTCAGACAGATGTACTCAAATCCACCTAACCATGGAGCAAAGATTGTAGCCACAGTACTGCAGAACCCAGTACTTTTTGCTGAATGGTACAGTATTGACTTATCACTAATGCTATTTATACATAGGCTTACACGATATTGCCCTAGGAGGTATCGCGATATATTGTGGTGAAAAAATCGCGATATTTTGATATCATATAGGCTAGTTTCCATATAGACATCTAGTTAGGCATCGTTTTTAGCTCGACTTTACGAAGTAAAACGAGCTATTGTGATACCCTTCATGTCGTCCGGCGGCGGTGGCATCGTCATCCACTTTGTGTTTAGCTCAACTTTTGTTTATATATCAGATTTGATTAATCATACTAGACCCAAACTTAGGCACATGCTTCCTTATAATGATACAGCAACTCACGTTGACCTTGTGGTCAAAAGGTCAAAGTTTACGGTCACTGTGAACGCTACTCATTAACCGCTTGGCAGATTTCAACCTAATTTGGCTGGATGGACCCTATGGGGGTAGGCTTCAGAATTGTATACACTATTTTGATTGGTCAATTTTGGGGGTTAAAAACATACATTTTATGAAAAATTTACTGAAAATTGTCAAAACACTACTCATTAACCGCTTGGCAGATTTCAACATAATTTGGCTGGAAGGATCCTAATGCTTTCAGTTTCAGAACATATATACAGAATTTTAATTGGTCAATTTATTTGGGTGAAAATCATTGATTTTATGAAAAATTTACCGGAAATTGTCAAAACTCTACTCCTTATTAACCGCTTGACTGATTTCAACTTACTTTGGCTGGAATGACCTTATGGGTCTATGCTTCAGAAGTTTTATACAGAATTTTAATTGGTCAAGTTTTTAAGAAAAATTTACTGGAAATTGTCAATACTCTACCCCTCATTAACCGCTTGGCAGATTTCAACTTACTTGGGCTGGAAGAACATTATGGGTATTTGCTTCAGAAATGATATACAGAATTTTGATTGGTCAATTTATTTGGGTGAAAACCTTAGATTTTATGAAAAATTTACCCGGAAATTGTCAAAACGCTACTCATTAACCGCTTGGCAGATTTCAACTTACTTTGGCTGGAATGCCGTTATGGAGATATGCTTCAGAACTTATATACAGAATTTGAATTGGTCAAGTGTTTTGGTGAAAACCGTAGATTTTATGAACAAATTACCAGAAATTGTCTAAACACCACTCACCATTGACCGCTTGAAAGATTTCAATCCGAGTTGGCTAGACAGACCCTATCACGGTAGGCTCCAGAACATCTTTTCAGAATTTTAATGGCTCAATTTCCTTTTGGTGAAAATAAATTTTATGGAAAATTTACCTGAAATTGTCATAATGCATCTTCTCCATAACCTCTTTGTGGATTTTATACAAATTTGGCTGGAAGGATTCTATAGTGGTACATGTAGGCTCTAGAACTTTATTCAGAATTTTGGTGGGTCGATTTTTTGCGTGTGACCATTTGGCCATTTTGGAAACTTTCCAGACCCATTTAAAATGTTACTCCTTAATTAGTGGCCCGATTTCAATGAAACTTGGGTGGAATGATCCTGTGGCGATAGATTTCAACATATCAAATGAGAATTTTGATTTGTCAATTTCTTTGGTGGCTATCTTGGATTTTTTTTTACATTATCCATCATGTCTACCGGTATTTAAGTGCAAATGGTTTAAATGTATGGGGTCCAGGTTAGCGTTACATGCCATTGGGCCTCTTGTTGATAAGGGGATTGATAAACCTTCTATATTTATTTTATGTTTGAAGTCAAGTTTCATAGTTCATTGCAAAGTCATAAAGTCGAGCTTCATGGTTGCATTGCAACCACATTTCTGGTCAACACTTGTCTTCTTCATTATCATTTTCTGAAAAATTCTTTTTCACTTTCATGCGTAATCAGTAGCTGTCATTGTGATGTTACCACATGCTGAACACGTACAGGCATCTATACAAAACAATGCCTGGTGTTTCTGGTGTACATTGTGTCTTCTTTCCACGCAACCACAGCTTATCATTTCTATGGTTTCTTTCATTGCAATCTCCTGTGTAGTCCATTGAACACAAATATCTTCGTTATCTACAACTACAATCCAACCATTCCCATGATCTTTTCCATATCCACATTTAATAGATTGTCCTCAGGTCATGCTGATATAACTGGTCTTCTGTTGGTGGCAAAAGATGACTCGCTGACTGCTGCTTAGCCAACATTTCATATCTTAGCTGTGCAACATCACTGATCAGTGGTTATCCATACATCTCACACACAAACTTGCAGCAACCTGTCATGAGATGTTTAATATAATAAGTCTTTTCCAAGCATTGCCATGATTTCTTAACTAGAAGTGTGAATGGTCTGACCTTTCCTCTATTCACAAATGCTTCAACAGAGTCACACCCCATTAACGCATGGAAACCAAGGAAAGCTTTAATCACGGTTGACAGTAGAGCCTTGACTATGGATTTGACATCAATAAGACATGGGTGTTCACAGTACCCGATTTGAAATAGATACTTGCAGGAAAACCTCGCAGCAAATGCTATCAGCAGTATCTCTACATCAGTATTGGGTAGAGCTGGGTGGTCTGACGGTAGTACCGTGAGGACCGCGGTATACCGTGACCATTGACATTTCCAAATACCGTGAATACCGTCCATAATGTTTGAGCAATATTTGAGAAATATTCATAAAATCTGACTTGACCAAGGGTAAATAAGTGCTAATAGTTCCAAAAATACAGGCATCCCTAACTATTAGCCGAGTTGAGGTGAAAGGGTCGTTGTAAAAACACACATCAAGACGTCAATTACAAAATAATGACGGGCAGAATTGTATGTCAAACGTACGTCTTGGAAGTCTCACGGTAAAATTGCTTTATTTAAAACAACTAAACTCATTCTCTGGCCGTCCGCCGGTAGTAATTACACTATAATATATTCCCTATTCCCGTTTCTATTATTTGTAATTTATTACTCCAAGCATTTTGTCACCAAACAAACACTAGAATAACAAAATAACATACAAACCGCGTGCTATTCAAACACAACAGCAATCTCGTAAAGAGGTATCTGATTGGTTGTTCATGAACTAGACCGTGGTGAAATACATTACTATGCTGAATTTATCAATGAAAATTTACTAAAACATAGTATTTGCTCGCGCCGTTTTGATCACGTGCTAATTTATTAACAATGAGCAGCGTTGAAGTCGTTATTTTGAGTCGATCCAGTTTGAGTAATGACACCTAAAAATTATAGTGATTTAGTTTTTGTAATTCATTTTTCTACTGGCTACACGTCGGAAGTTCGCGGAAATAGCTTTTTACACGCATTGTTCACGTGAAGCATGGCGAGTAACGAGTCTGCACATCGTGTTATATGTATGTGTATAGGCCTGTTTTCGCGAGTAACAGAATATACGACTCCAACAGAAATAAAAGAGTACAATACGCGCCCCGTTTAAATACTCGCGGATTTTGTCTGGACTGTTTATCAAAGCGCTCGACTGCCAAAATAAAATTTACCGTTTGCTGGTCACACGCATTAATAGCAAGAACAATCCAGATTGAAAATAGTGCACCCCCAATGTCTCAAACAGCAGGTTATAGTTAGCCAGTCAACCACACCCTTTGACCGATATTCCGGTGAATGATATTACGTCAATGAAAATAGTGACCTAATAAAATCGTGGAACTAAACAGTCGCAATAGCCATGTTTTTCTTCTCTAAATCGGGAAGCCGATTTATTTATTTTACCTATATTTACCGTTGATTGGAGATGGAAGTGAAAAGGAAATGGAAAAAATTGTTCTAATTTCGTGGCATGCCTCAAGCTCAGATGACGGTATACCGTGATACCGCGGTATTTTTTCATAGTACCGATACCCTCATGTAAATATCAATACTGCCCAGCTCTAGTATCGGGTGAAACTACTTGTATGCTCTTGTATCCTTCAGTGCTGTAAATGGGAGATCATTCGGGTATCTGTTTCCTCGTGAAAGCACAAGAGATCTTCACACACGTATGCGTTTCCAGTGTAGCCACCAATCTTAATACACTTTTCACGAGTTGTCACAGAGCTTTTTTCCTAATAGAGTAACAATGTAGTCAAATATTTTGATGTTGATCATTCCTACATCACTAGTACGTTGATTACGTGCTGCATCTTTGATTGAATTGGACTCGTAAACATCAGCTCCAAAATCTACTCGTTTGGCTTCCGACCGGTAATGTGGTACTATGCATTTTTGGAATAACTGTGCAGCAAGCTTACCCCCATGTTTCTGGAATATGAGTCGCACTGTGAAGAATGGCCATAGCATCAATGATCACACAGTCATTCCGTATGTTTGTTCCTGGGTCATATTTCTCTAATATACCCGCTAAAACTGATGTTCGTATCTTGTAAATGAATCGATGTGATGTAGTCAATGAGGGTGGAACTGGACTAAGTGGATATCTCATGAACTCTCATGTCCAGTTTTTGTTTTTGTCCAATGATAGTCATGCGAACAAATAGTTTCCGATCAGGTTTCACTACCATTTCGCGATTATGAATCGTAACTTTGGCTTTTGTTGGCTTGATTAATGACTCATTTCCTGTCTTATTTATAGGAGCATAGAAGTCTTCCTCTACAGAGTTTAAGCGCTTGGTAATGAATGATATCACTGACAGCTCACCTATCTCACTCAGCACAAACTAGTGTGTCTGTTGCTGTGTCGTCAATTTCGAAGCCAGAGCTCAATATATTTATGCTACGTGATGGTGCAAAGGGGTTTGCACCCCAGTCTGTGCAGGTTTGAATAATTTGATCCACATCATGTTCATCCCGTTTCATTCGGGAAGGACCCAGGTCATTATGAGCAGAACCACTCATCAACATTGATACCAGCCATCCCGTTTCATTCGGGAAGGACCCAGGTCATTATGAGTGGAACCACTCATTAATATTGATACCAGCCAGCTCACGGCATTTAGTAGTCACACTGCCTCTAACATGCTGTGACAATATCCACCTATTAACAGCTCCCGTGTTTCGGTGAATTTAACAATGTCACCTTTGACCTTCATTGCTCGGTTTGCTTTTTCTACAACATAGTCGAGTGGCACTTTGCCACACTAGATGGAAGCACTGAGTTGAGCTGCAAATACACTGTTTACCAAATATTCATGCAGTGCTAAATTGGATTTGGGCAACTCCAACATTTGTGTCTAGTAGTATGGCAGATGCCTCGCATAGTTATGGTGTCCATAAGCAAACATGAATGGCATTATTCTGCGAATACATTCCAGGTAAAGGATCCAGTTGGCTTCTCTGAACGATCTGATAAGATTGAGTAACAAATCACACATATAGCAAAATGAGTCCCAAAACTTAAATATTAGTCCATCATTATCGCCACTGAAAGCTTTCCAGAGTCTTCTAACATTAGTGAAGCTGTCTGAATTGAGTAGAGCTTGTAGCAAGTCTTGAGAGGGATTTGTTCTGATATTTTCAAAAAGATGCGGTAGCTTCTTTGTTTATGTCATTCTGTGATACAGTAATGTCTCTGAACTCTGGTGTTCTAGCCAGGAAATGAAAGCACCTAGTTTCATTCTGACCATTGCACCATACAGAAGTTTCAGAGACCTCATGCATCTGTTGTAATGTTTACAATTAAGGACACAATCAACCGATCCAGCAACAACTATACCCGATTCTATCATGAGATCTCTCAATCCAGCAATTCCAGACGCAAAGTTCATTATAATGTGAAAGCCTCCCATGCGTACAGTAATCTGTGAAAGTAATTCTTAGACTCCACCATTTTGCAATATATTGCATGATTACTTACTACCATTATAAATTCAAGATTTAACGTTTTGCAGATTTTATCACTTCTACACAACATTGAGTAGATGACTGACATTTCGTCGGTGAACAAGATGTCACTGGAATCTGTTATACTAACTTAAATGCCTTTTCGCAGATGAGATCAGAGGTAGTATGGTTGAAGCCTGTCCATGAGGCAACTGTTTCCTCAGACGACGGAACTTAATTTCCAGTTACACTTGGCGAACGCTGCAATATAAATGCAAAATTCTTGTCCTGCGCATGGCGAATTCTTTATCATGAAGAACAGATGTTGATGGTGTCTGTATCTGGAACTGGTGTAGGGGGGATCCTTTTACGGCATAGTAAGGCTGAATGTCACTTTGGTATTATTTAAAGGAGCGTTGTTTTGTTCGAGACATAGACAGTTCATTAGTAGTTGATCTATGAGAATGATTTTGCTGAATTATGCACCCACTAGTACTATAGACGGTGCCACCGCCAGTAAGTGTCTGTCTTATCAAATACAATTGTAAGTGGAACACCTGGCGATAATGACTCCGGCGCACAATTCTCTGCACTGCTTGCTTACTCTGCAATTGCTGTTTCTGCTTATCTGATGGATTCATTAGATACCCCATGACCAAATCTGTTCAACACCTGTACAATTCATTAGATACACCATGACCAAATCTGTTCAACACCTGTACAATTCATTAAGGAATATTAATATTAGATTCATATATATTATCGGCATTTGGCGGCCACACATTTGATGATTCTGTTTTTAGAATGTTCTCTCGTACACTTGCAGCATTTATATAGTTGTAGAGAAAGAACATCCGCAACCTGTCCTAAGACCCCGCACTCAATCTCTTCACCAGTATCAACATTCGTTGAATATATGATTTCTCACATGGACACTGTGTTTTGGATGCCAAAATCCAATCTGAGAACCATGCCAGTGCTGCAACTTTTATTTCAGTCGTGAGCGCTTTATGGTAGAAATGTCAGTGTCAACATCATAACTTATCAACAGTTCACCATAGGCAGCAACAGCACCCAGCCAAATTAGTTTCAAAATATTCAACAACTTCCTTGTATGTGTGTAGTTACTTTGAAATTGGAATGTTGGGAATTCAGGATTCAAAATATATAAATAGATTTCAACACACAGAAAAAAGTTAGTGCTACTTATCTAGAAATGGGATGGGCTTAGCTAACAATAGGTGCTTAGCTAGAAATGGATCCCTCTATAGTCAAATGTGGCGTTCTGATTGGTCCATTGTCTACTTTGTGGCATTCTGATTGGTCTATTGTCTACTTTGCTCCTGATATAAATGCTTTGCGAATATGGTCTCGGGTGTCTGCAAATTAAGAAGTTAAAATGTTAATTGTTCTATTTTCTTGTACAGGAAAGAGAATGTGAAGAAGATGGCTGAGCGTATCATCAGTGTACGTGAAAAGTTGCTTACTAAGCTAAGAACATTAGGTACACCCGGCACCTGGGATCATATAACGAATCAGATTGGAATGTTCAGTTACACAGGCCTCAATCGTAAGTCACTCATATCAGAGAGGAGTTGTTACAGCGCTTTCAGAACTTGTCAACATTTTCCTAAAAATAGCTGAAAATCCAAGATGGCTGAACTATTTTTGAATGGGATTTTCTGGTGACGGAAGTGGCCCTCGTCGCAGTCAGTGATGCTGATGGGGGACAGTAGGCTGCAACCAATGGATGATTCCAGTTTTAGCTATGCCCAGCCCATTCCTAGCTAATCGCCGCCCACAGTTTGTCCGTGTTGGGATCGAGCAAACCCTGAACCTCAATTTCCAGCAAACTATTCTTGGTAATCTGTTGAATATATTGAAACTAATTTAACTGGCTGGTGTTGCTGCCTATGGCATCAACAGCGGTCAGTCAAATTCGTTTCTCAATAGTCAACAGAATGTTTATCAAATCCATACAATTCGTACAACTTAACAGACTAATAAGTGTTTATGACAGACTTAATTACGCCATTCATGACGTAATTAATTATGATGTCAGCCTACATGTGACATAGTGGATTATGAGGTCCTATGATTGATCAATAATGTTTGTAGTGAAAAATATGCTGAATCAGCAAGCGTATCCTCCATGAGTTATAACCAGACTGAATCAGCAACCGTATCCTCCAAGAGTTATGACCAGATTGAATCAGCAAGCGTATCCTCCATGAGTTATAACCAGATTGAATCAGCAAGCGTATCCTCCACGAGTTATAAGCAGATTGAATCAGCAAGCGTATCCTCCATGAGTTATAACCAGACTGAATCAGCAAGCATATCCTCCGTGAGTTATAACCAGACTGAATCACCAAGTGTATCCTCCCTGAGTTATAACCAGACTGAATCACCAAGTGTATCCTCCATGGGTTATAACCAGACTGAATCAGCAAGCGTATCCTCCCTGAGTTATAACCAGATTGAATCAGCAAGCGTATCCTCCATGAGTTATAACCAGACTGAATCAGCAAGGTATCCTACATGAGTTATAACCAGACTGAATCAGCAACGTATCCTCCATGAGTTATAACCAGATTGAATCAGCAAGGTTTTCATCCATGAGTTATAACCAGATTGAATCAGCAAGCGTATCCTCCATGAGTTATAACCAGACTGAATCAGCCAGCATATCCTCCATGAGTTATAACCCGATTGAATTAGCACGGTATCCTCCATCAGTTATAACCAGACTGAATCAGCAACCGTCTACTCCTCCCTGAGTTATAACCAGATTGAATCAGCAAGCGTATCCTCCATAAGTTATAACCAGACTGAATCAGCAAGCGTATCCTTCATGAGTTATAACCAGACTGAATCAGCAAGCGTATCCTCCGTGAGTTATAACCAGACTGAATCAGCAAGCATATCCTCCGTGAGTTATAACCAGACTGAATCGGCAAGCATATCCTCCATGAATTATAACCAGACTGAATCAGCAAGCATATCCTCCGTGAGTTATAAACAGACTAAATCAGCAAGCGTATCCTCCCTGAGTTATAACCAGACCACATGTTACTGGACGCACATTCTCCCAGCCAAACAATTATACTGACTGAGAACAAAGGAGCGGGAGCCGCATCGATCCCTCATGCTAGCCATATTAACATCTTAATGTTCAAGATGTCACAAAAATCAAAATTGTTACTCATTAAATGTCCATTTGTAGGCCAAAACTATTTTTGAAAGTTTACCACTGGAATGACATGCCCAATTATTTTCCGTTCTACCTCGTAATATATTCTGGTGAAAATCAGTCCTGCTACGTAGTATATTATGCTCAAATATTCTCAGATCTGACTGCATTCAACTGCGTAGTATATTATGCTGCATTGGGTTAGGTTGTCTTCTCTGTTTTAGTACCATATTACCCTCATGTTACTGCTACATAACCTTCTATTACCCTCATGTTACTGCGACATAGCCTGATATTACCCTCATGTTACAGCGACAGCCTGTTATTACCCTCATGCTACTGCGACATAGCCTGATATTACCCTCATGTTAATGCGACAGCCGGATATTACCCTCATGTTACAGCGACATAGCCTGATATTACCCTCATGTTACTGGGACATGGCCTGATATTACCCTCATGTTACAGCGACAGCCTGTGTTTACCCTCATGCTACTGCGACATAGCCTGATGTTACCCTCATGTTAGTGTGACAGCCTGATATTACCCTCATATTACAGCGACATAGCCTGATATTGCCCTCATGTTACAGCGACATAGCCTGTTATTACCCTCATGTTACAGCGGCATAGCCTTTTATTACCCTCATGTTACTGCGACATAGCCTGATATTACCCTCATATTACTGGGACATGGCCTGATATTACCCGCATGTTACTGCGGCATGGCCTGATATCACCCTCATGTTACAGCGACAGCCTAATATCACCCTCATGTTACTGCGACATAGCCTGATATTACCCTCATGTTACTGCGAGAAAGCCTGATATGGCCCTCATGTTACAGCGACAGCCTGTTATTACCCTCATGTTACAGCGACAGCCTGCTATTACCCTCATGTTACTGCGACATAGCCTAATATTACCCTCATGTTATGGCGACGTAGCCTGATATTACCCTCATGTTACTGTGACGTGGCCTGATATTACCCTCATGTTACTGTGACATGGCCTGATATTACCCTCATGTTACTGCGACATGGCCTGATATTACCCTCATGTTACTGCGACATGGCCTGATATTACCCTCATGTTACTGCGACATGGCCTGATATTACCCTCATGTTACTGCGACATAGCCTGATATTACCCTCATGGTACTGCGACATAGCCTGATATTACCCTCATGTTACTGCGACATAGCCTGATATTACCCTCATGTTACTGCGACATGGCCTGATATTACCCTCATGTTACTGCGACATGGCCTGATATTACCCTCATGTTACTGCGACATGGCCTGATATTACCCTCATGTTACTGCGACATACGACATAGCCTGATATTACCCTCATGTTACTGCGACATAGCCTGATATTACCCTCATGTTACTGCGACATGGTCTGATATTACCCTCATGTTACTGCGACATGGCCAGATATTACCCTCATGGTACTGCGACATGGCCTGATATTACCCTCATGTTACTGCGACATAGCCTCATATTACCCTCATGTTACTGCGACATGGTCTGATATTACCCTCATGGTACTGCGACATGGCCTGAAGTTACCCTCATGTTACTGCGACATAGCCTGATATTACCCTCATGTTACTGCGACATGGTGTGATATTACCCTCATGTTACTGCAATATGGCCTGATATTGCCCTCATGTTACTGCGACATTGCCTCATATTACCCTCATGTTACTGCGACATGGCCTGATATTACCCTCATGTTACTGCGACATGGCCTGATATTACCCTCACGTTACTGCAACATGGCCTGATATTACCCTCCTGTTGCTGCGACCTGGTCTGATATTACCCTCATGTTACTGCGACATGGCCTGATATTACCCTCATATTACTGCGACTTGGCCTGATATTACCCTCATGTTACTGCAACATGGCCTGATATTACCCTCATGTTACTGCGACATAGCCTGCTATTACCCTCATGTTACTGCGACATAGCCTGATATTTAAGTAGTAGATATCAAGCAGTGTTTTGTTATCTTCTGTCTTGCAGCTGCCCAGTGTGAGATGCTGGTTCAGAAGTATCATATTTATGTGATGAAATCTGGCCGGATCAACATGTGTGGTCTCAATGATGATAACATGGACCTTGTTGCCAACGCGATACACGATGTGGTTCAGAACGCTAATTAAGCACATCACAGAGATTTAGTGAACGTCTTGTTTTACATTAGTCATTCTACTTTATTGTTATGCGTCATATTTATTTGTTAATGCATTTTATGGTATATCGTGATCATACAGTCAAACCTGTCTATTGGGACCACCTAATGTAGCGCCAGGGACTGTGTACTAAAAGCATGTGGTCTCTGTGTATGTCCCTGAACACAACCTCGTGGTTGTTATGAACATGACCTGTGTTAACACCTCGCCGACAAATCCCGGAAAATGTATATATGAAAAATCCGTGAAAATATATATATACTTTATAATTTATAGCATATTCTATTGAATATTTTGAAATTAATTAAGGAGGCAATGGCTTCCAGTCATATTAATTTCAAAATATTGAACAGCTTTGGTTTTTGTGTGCGCTGAGATTGCGATGCGTGTGATTTATGGGCGAATGTTAAAGTAGCACTGTCGCCTTAAAGGGATGTGATCTCTCGCACAGGTTTGACTGTAGATCTCTACTGGATACCAGTCTGAATACTAATTATTTTGAAGACAGTTTGATTGAAAGTGCTGCCAAAGATGCCAACATCTTTCAGTCAAATTATTTTCATCATTATATATTGTACGTGTCAGTCAGTTTTATTTACTACAACAGGTATATAAAGTGCCTTTGATATAAGATGTCAGTTTGAAAGGGGTAAATAATGGAATTAGGACGACACCCTGATTTGTTATCCAGCTTATAATAGACTATAGTACAACTCAAAAATAAGTTAGAAAGTAACATGCTTGAATGTATGTTTTTGATAGATATGTGCTCAAAGTTATCCTGAAACATTAAGATGAGAAAATATTTAGAAAAATTCAATGACGATCGTCTTCTGAGCCGCCATTTTACTTGATATTTGCAGGCGCCATTATTTGGGATTCTATTGTTCTCGCTTCTGCCCAATGCTCGGTATAAAACATTCTCATAGTGCTAGTCGTACTGTTGGCCTCCAAGGTGTGCAGGTCTACCTGGATAGCGTGTAGTAAGCATATAGTAGTTTGATTCTAATTGTGTATTTTACGATGGTAGATGTGAAACGTGCTAGCCTAGATATTTTTATAACAAGTTGACTGATAATCGTTGCTGGTGATAGCAGCAACAACTTTCCTTAAGTTATTTGCAAAATAATCGGCGGAAAATACTAGCTAATGTTTTGAAAATGATTTGACTGAAAATCGTTGCGGCAACAACTCTCAACCAAATTGTTCTCAAAATAAGCAGCAGGATTTTCAATGTAGTAACACATGCGGAAGATATTTCTAGTAATTCGATTGACAGTCGTTGCTGACTAAGGCAGCCACTACGTTATCAAATTCTCAGAATAATCAGTGTCGAGCTGTCAATATCGTTAGCTAATACATGTTTATACAATTAACTAGGCCTGTGTCATAAATGTAATAGATAGCCGTCGTGAAATATATTTGCATAGATGAGTAGCTCAGCAAAGCACCTGCACAAGCTGTCATGCCATGACACACTTACCTACTAACTGAGCGGTTTTGAACATATTTCACGTCTGATCTTGACACTGTATACGACGCAGGCCTACCTAATTGTATGGACATATGTTAGCTTATCACATTGAAAACCTAACAATGATTATTCTGGGAATAATTTTTTAAAGTTGCTGATTTAGTCAACAAAGACTGTCAATCGAATTGCTCAAAATATCATCAGAATGTGTTATTACATTGATAGTCCTACTAATTATTTTGAAAACAATCTGTTTTACGGTTGCTGAGGCCAACAGTACAATGACTAGCATTAGCGTTACGGGAATGGTTTTATACTGGAATTGGAATGACAGCGAGAACAATAGTGTCCCAAATAATGGCGGCTATATAAATCAAAGTAAAATGGTGACGCAGAAGAAGACGATCGTCACTGACGTTTTCAAATATTTTCATAATGTTATTGGATAACTTTAAGTCAATCTTTGATAAACAGTTACTAAAAATGAACAGGATGTTCAAAATTATTGTATTTTGTTTATGAACTGGAAACGAAGAAACAATTGTGACTGAAATGAAATAATCACATGTTTTGTGTTGTCAGTCTTATATATGATTATCTGTGATCTATACTGTGTGATAGTGTTATATGTTAAGTTATCTGTGAGCTTTAGTGTGTTCATAATCGCATAATACAATCAGATCTGTCTCTAAGTGGTACCTGTTTTTGCGATCCAAATGATAGTAGCTCATCAAAGCAGGTTGTCTTAATGAATCGCTGTCATTTGTTTCTACAGGCTATTTAATCCATCAATGGTCAAGACTGACGTTTACACTGGTCTTGAGGAATGTACATTTATAGTCCAAGAGAAGACTGTCTTTGAAAATGTACCACTGGAATGAGTGTCCCGATAACTAAGCCAGTCTTCCAGTGGTAAATTTTCAAAAATATTCTCTAATGATAAAATAAAATTGCTTAATGAATGTCCATTGAAATTTACCACGTGAATGACTGGCTTGGTTATCGGGACACTCATTCCAGTGGTACATTTTACAGTGACCAGAACCTTTGACCATACAGCATGGATACAATGGCCATTATAGACAGGTTTGTCTAGATATGAAAGGCAAAATAGACATGTACTTTATTTGAAAAATGGAGCTGGCCAGTGAACTTGAGCCAAATGATGTCCATCTGTAGACGTTGGTAAAGACAGTGAGGTACACTTGTGCACACAGTAATTATTATCACCATTAACACTTTCACTGATAAGTTCCATATGTTGCATTTTCAAGGCAACCATAGAGGAAAATTGTTGAATATTTTAAAATTAATTTGACTGGAAGCCGCTGCTGGTCGAGGCAGCAACAGCCTCCAATCAAATTAATTTTAAAATATTCAACTGAATAAGTTTTATATCGTAAAGTATTTAGTGTTTCTAGGATTTGTCGTTTAAGGGTTAATGCATCTTGCCAAACTGACCATTCAGCGTAATTACGTGGGTCAACATTCCAAAACATTTTAAGCCACAATTTGTGTATTTTGTTTTTTAGATTTACTGTTTATATGATGATGTTATAACAGTAAAGTAGAATGCCAGTATTGTTGTAAAATCTTATTTAGTATTTTGTTTTCCAAAGGTGGAGTAAGAGGAACAACTATTTAATCAGTTTAGCTACTTAGAAAGAGACATTATAAAAATCAGTACTTTTTTGCACTCAGGAATATGTTATAATAAGTGTCTCACTTTAGTATTTAGAGTTGTTGTCATGTCTAATTATAGAAGGTGGTGGAAGGCAGATTTGATGTTCACAATGGTGTTGCTGTGGCTCAATGTATTCTCATTTCTTCACGCTGAAGTTTATTGGAAGGTGACAGCTCAGCAGAAGAAGCTGTATTAATGTATAATTATTTACTTCATACACTATAAAGGGAGTAGCTTTCTGTTGTTGCGTGATCACGATGAAATGTCGCTCACACGAGAGAGAGAGCATTATGTATGTGTGTGTGTGTGTGTTTCCATGGGCATTACCATGAAGGATGCAGAATGGACACCTCTAATTTTATCTGTCAGTAGGAGATTAGAACCTGTGTCTTGACAAATTCATGCTCTATTTTGATCATTTATAAATAGATGATTGCAACAGCCACATGGATCCAGCGTCCTGGAGGTTTATTGATTTTGGGGTCAAGATCATTGAAAAAGTTCCAATGTATGGGAGGTTGTCTTTGGATTCCTAAAGTATTGATTTTCAGGGGGTCAAAGGTCAAGCTCATACTTCAGGGTGAATGTATGAGACTTGGAACTTCAGAATGTTTGTTTTAGAAACAAAATTCACCAGTCACAAGAATCATACATGAGACAGAAAACTGCTCCCTACTGCTGCGTGTCACAGTGCTATCACTTAATTTAAGCTTATTATTATTATTCTTTGGACGTTATTTACACTGCCTAGCAATATGTGTTATTCCTAGTGCTAGAATCACTATCACCTTTCTTTGATATTCATAAACAGAGCAGTGCATCACAAACACATTCATATCAAATATGTGCAAAGAAAGGCTGATAAACATTTAAAAAATAATTTGATTGGAAACTGTTTCAAAATGTTCAGCATATTTCTGGCATTGTTCAGAATTTGAAACATACAATCTTGAGCGCTTATTTACATTCCAAGCAAAATCAATCCATGGCGGTATACGGGTAAAACACTGTCTTGACGTGATCAGATCTCTAGCACCTTAAATAGTGAGTATTTTATCATGAAAGCTCAGCTTTAATGTTAGATATCAAGCGCATGACAGCGGTTCAATCTTGGTATACAGCTTTACTAAATAGCACTTTTCTGTTCATGGATACAAGATGTTTGCTTGAATTCTTTTACCCATTTAATGGTCAAGCCGGCCAAAATTGGCCTCTGCATTGGTCAAGATGATATGTCCATTTGCAAGCCAACATATTTTTTTTTGAAAATTTACAACGAATGGCTGGCTCGATTACCGAGCCAGTAATTTCAGTGGTAAATTTTCAAAAATAATACGTTTTAGAAATGAACACTCACAAATCAATTTGCGATTTTAATTTTCTTGATCTTAGAGTTAATTCTGAAGAAATTAATATTATATACATAATTTCAGATATGGAGTCTGGATTGTGCTAACTGTTAATGACCACACCAATGTGCTTGTTTCATATGGAGTCTGGCTTTTGCTAACTGTTAATGACCACACCAATGTGCTTGTTTCATATGGAGTCTGGATTGTGCTAACTGTTAATGAGCACACCAATGTTCTTGTGCTAAAACTATAACTATATGTACAGGCTTAGTGGTAGCGTGGGATTTAGTATCTAACCCTTTCCTGCTCAAATTTGGTCAAGAAAATCGATTTATTTCCTTATTGTATGTCCATCTGCCAGTCAAGAGAAGAGTATTTTTGAAAATTTACGACTGGAATGACTGGCTCACTTATCGAGCCAGCCATTCCAGTTCTAAATTTTCAAAAAATACTCTTCTCTTGGAATGCAAATGGACATTCCTCAGGTCTACTGCAAAGGTCAGTTTTGGTCAGTTTGTCCATTAAAGAGTTAAAAGAGCACATGTGGGTGAATATGTTAAGTACATTGACACTCTGCTGGAGAAACAGCTTTTGCACTAGTCTTCAGATATGGCCATTTACAGAACAAGAAGAGTATTTTTGAAAATTTTCCACTTGAATGACTGGCTCGATAAGTGAGCCAGTCAAATGACTGGCTCGATAAGTGAGCCAGTCATTCCAGTCATAAATTTTCAAAAATGCTCTTCTCTTGACTGGCAGATGGACGTACAATAAGGAAATATATCGATTTCCTTGACCAAATTTGACCAGGAAAGGGTTACATACTAAATCCCACAGAGTCAGTCATTCCAGTTGTAACTTTTTTAAATTAGCCTTCTTTTTTTCCGAAAATGAATGTTTTATATGAGATTTAAAATTTTTCTTGAACAAATGTGTGGATTAAATGGTTACACTGTATTAGCCGAAGATATTCTGAAGTGAAGCAGTATACATGTTAATCGCACTCACTTATTCTAAGACATTATTTACAAATTCCTGGATTTTTAAAATCCTTAAAAGCTGATGAACATCAAACATATATTTATTTATAGGATAATAGATCTGAAATTTAATTTTAGAAATTAAATTTCTGAATTAAGTTGAAATTTAATGGAACAATTTAGATGAATGTCATATAGTGCAGACCCTAAACATGATTATGATATACATTGTTATAATTAGTGTCATATAGTCCATAATGAATTATGTATTTGCTTACATGTATAATCTATTTATTACTGGTCTGTGCGAGAACAAATGACAGTTGCTTGGTCAATTTTAACCCTAATTGTGCATTCTATTTAACGTTGTCGCCAAATCAGGATAAAGATCTAAGTAACATGTTCTTTTACACTGTTCGTAAAATTTCTGACTCATAGATATACCACGATTGTCTTTCTGTGATTGAAATGTGACATGTTTATGTGAACAATCTTATTTTAAAATCCTTAAAAGCTGATAAACATCAAACTTATATTTATTTATAGGATAATAGATCTGAAATTTAATTTTAGAAATTAAATTTCTGAATTAAGTTGAAATTTAATGGAACAATTTAGATGAATGTCATATAGTGCAGACCCTAAACATGATTATGATATACATTGTTATAATTAATGTCATATAGTCCATAATGAATTATGTATTGGCTTACATGTATAGTCTATTTATTACTGGTCTGTGCGAGAACAAATGACAGTTGCTTGGTCAATTTTAACCCTAATTGTGCTTTCTATTTAACGTTGTCGCCAATGCAGGATAAAGATCTAAGTAACATGTTCTTTTACACTGTTCGTAAAATTTCTGACTCATGGATATACCACGATTGTCTTTCTGTGATTGGCACTATTTCTCTCACAAATGCCAAGTGAAGTCACTCACAGTCGATAAGTGAGCCAGTCATTCCAGTCATAAATTTTCAAAAATGCTCTTCTCGTGACTGGCAGATGGATGTATAATAAGGAAATATATCGATTTCCTTGACCAAATTTGACCAGGAAAGGATTACATACTAAATCCCACAGAGTCAGTCATTCCAGTTGTAACTTTTTAAAATTAGCTTTCTTGTTTTCTGAAAATGAATGTTTTATGAGATTTAAAATTTTCTTGAACAAATGTGTGGATTAAATGGTTATGTATTAGCCGAAGATATTCTGAAGTGAAGCAGTATACATGTTAATCGCACTCACTTATTCTAAGACATTATTTACAAATTCCTGGATTTTTTAAATCCTCAAAAGCTGATGAACATCAAACATATATTTATTTATAGGATAATAGATCTGAAATTTAATTTTAGAAATTTAATTTCTGAATTAAGTTGAAATTTAATGGAACAATTTAGATGAATGTCATATAGTGCAGACCCTAAACATGATTATGATATACATTGTTATAATTAATGTCATATAGTCCATAATGAATTATGTATTGGCTTACATGTATAGTCTATTTATTACTGGTCTATGCGAGAACAAATGACAGTTGCTTGGTCAATTTTATCCCTAATTGTGCTTTCTATTTAACGTTGTCGCCAAATCAGGATAAAGATCTAAGTAACATGTTCTTTTACACTGTTCGTAACATTTCTGAATCATGGATATACCACGATTGTCTTTCTGTGATTGGCACTATTTCTCTCACAAATGCCAAGTGAAGTCACAGTCGATAAGTGAGCCAGTCATTCCAGTCATAAATTTTCAAAAATGCTCTTCTCGTGACTAGCAGATGGACGTACAATAAGGAAATATATCGATTTCCTTGACCAAATTTGACCAGGAAAGGATTACATACTAAATCCCACAGAGTCAGTCATTCCAGTTGTAACTTTTTTAAATTAGCCTTCTTGTTTTCTGAAATTGAATGTTTTATATGAGATTTAAAATTTTCTTGAACAAATGTGTGGATTAAATGGTTATGTATTAGCCGAAGATATTCTGAAGTGAAGCAGTATACATGTTAATCGCACTCACTTATTCTAGGACATTATTTACAAATTCCTGGATTTTTAAAATCCTCAAAAGCTGATGAACATCAAACATATATTTATTTATAGGATAATAGATCTGAAATTTAATTTTAGAAATTAAATTTCTGAATTAAGTTGAAATTTAATGGAGCAATTTAGATGAATGTCATATAGTGCAGACCCTAAACATGATTATGATATACATGGTTATAATTAATGTCATATAGTCCATAATGAATTAAGTATTTGCTTACATGTATAATCTATTTATTACTGGTCTATGCGAGAACAAATGACAGTTGCTTGGTCAATTTTAACCCTAATTGTGCTTTCTATTTAACGTTGTCGCCACATCAGGATAAAGATCTAAGTAACATGTTCGTTTACACTGTTCGTAAAATTTCTGAATCATGGATATACCACGATTGTCTTTCTGTGATTGGCACTATTTCTCTCACAAATACCAAGTGAAGTCACTCACAGCCAGATGTCAGAAGGAACTCGGGTAATTATGAGTTCCTACCAATTATTGTATAAGCGGTGGTTGAGTGTACGAGTTATGTACTATCTACTGATCAACAAACATATATATGATGTCTTACAATGACGTATATTTCTAATTGTAAAAGAGTATATTAATTTAATATTATTATGTAGCTATGAACAAATATTTATTAAATGATGTGACTGAAATTTAATCCAGTTTTATACCTACAAAGTAAACGTGTGTATTAAACGTTTGTATTAAATGACTCCCAAAGCAAAGCAGCAAATATTCTGTGAACAATCTTATTTGAAATGTGACGTGTTTATGTGAACAATCTTATTTGAAATGTGACCTGTTTATGTGAACAATCTTATTTGAAATGTGACGTGTTTATGTGAACAATCTTATTTGAAATGTGACGTGTTTATGTGAACAATCTTATTTGAAATATGATGTGTTTATGTGAACAATCTTATTTGAAATGTGACCTGTTTATGTGAACAATCTTATTTGAAATGTGACGTGTTTATGTGAACAATCTTATTTGAAATGTGACCTGTTTATGTGAACAATCTTATTTGAAATGTGACGTGTTTATGTGAACAATCTTATTTGAAATGTGACGTGTTTATGTGAACAATTTTATTTGAAATGTGACCTGTTTATGTGAACAATTTTATTTGAAATGTGACCTGTTTATGTGAACAATTTTATTTGAAATGTAACGTGTTTATGTGAACAATCTTATTTGAAATATGACGTGTTTATGTGAACAATGTTATTTGAAATGTGATGTGTTTATGTGAACATCGAGTTAACCCTTTACTTGTCAACTTTGCTCAACAAAATTTCAATTTTTTCATAGAAAATGTCGATTCGCAGGCCAAGAGAAGAGTATTATTAAAATTTACCACAGAACTGACTAGCTCTGTTGTTGAGCCAGTCATTTGAGTGGTAAATTTTCTACACGTCTTCTCTTGGTGTGTAGATGTATGTTTCTCAATCACATGACAGATTTGACCGGCTTGACCATTAAAGGCTTATACTGTATGTATGTTTCTATTTTGTCTTCAAAGTTTATTACCATAATAATAATAATATGCAACTAGTTTAATATGCCAAATGAGGCTATTTCATTGGCTCTTAAATGTTGTGAAATTTTGTGCCATAATAAATAGAAATTACATATCAGGTTATATAGTAACAAGAGACGGTGAATCTGATGTCAATTGTCTGTACTTTGTACATGATTTCTCTTCTATTTGATAAAACACTGTACATTACACTAGGGGTTTTTCAATCTGATCTTAAGCTTTCAGTGGCCAGCCAGAAACAGCCTGTGCAGCTCTTAAGAAATGGCCATGCACAGTCTAAGAGATAATTTCTGAAAATTTATCATAATGATAATCGACCCAGTCATTCCAGTAGTTAGGTTTTCAAAAATACTCTTCTTTTGGCCAGTTTATGGACATTCACTGATCAAAAATATATGTGTGAAGGCTGGTTAAGATTGATCAAGTTATCCTTAAGCCACAGGCTTTGAATTCCATTATCATGGCTAGCACGACTACCACAATTTTGAATCCACCACTTACAAATCTTTGTCACCATACAAGAATTTGAGCCGACACATCCTATAGGAAATTACTAAAATAAGATTGAATATCTTTGATACAGGTTTAGGCCGTTTTCTGGAAAATGTTCATTTAATTGGCAGTGAATGACTGTGGTCAATCATTTAGATCACACTATTGGATTTTATTCTATTTGTAGCTGTGTAAAATAATTTCTGAAGATGCACTGTCAGATGATCTCAGTCTCGAGTCATTTTCTCTAGAGTACATTCACTTTCAGGCTGCCATATTGCATCTCATTTTGTTAAAAAAAACATTCTCTTTTTTTATACCCCCAATGATCAGAGAGTATTTTACTAAAGCTTTAACCTTTTATCCCTCGAATTTGTTTAAAAATTCAAAGTTTCTCATTAAACGGCCATTTGCATCCCAAGAGACTTTTTTTGAAAATGTACTACTGGTATGACTGGCTCAGTTATTGAGCCAGTCATTCCGGTAGCATATTTTCAAAAATACTTCTTGGTCTGCAAATGGACATTTTTCAAGACCAGTGCTGGCGCCATTTTTGGCCGATGCGTGTGTTAAGGGGTTAAAGATATACACTCCATCAATGAATGTATCCAGCTTTAACAACACAGTATTATAAGCAGTTCACGTATATTTAAACCTGTGCATTTAATCAGACATTTATTCTTTGTCGGTAATTCAAAGAGTAGCTAACTACTGTTTCTTGCCATATTTTCTGAGTATTATTCTAATGGCATAGATGACATAGACTATATTTGGAAGTCAAGATCAACTGTGGATGGTAAGAAAACTGGGATTTACATGATTCTAATTAACTACCCTAATAGTCCAATTAGAAGACAATCATACAGGTATATTTTCAAAGTGACAGCTCCCAGTAAATTCAGTTTCAAAATATTCAACAGAATATTTAAATAGTAAATTATAAATGATTCATATATCTGGTCATCTGTGATGAAGATTTAACTCTTGAAATTCCAGTGTTTCAATGCCAAGGCAACTGCACAGGCAGCTTGTTGAATGTTTTGAAACTAGTTTGACTGGGAGCTGTTGATGTCATGTATTCAGCAGAATATACCCAACTTAAGCCTCTAAAAGCATACAATTTAAAAGATGTTATTTTCAAGTATTCTGGTGTGAATATACACCTTTAAAGCGGATGTTTCCTCTGTAGTTTTGTTGAAAGTTACTTTTGTCATCACTATGCACAACTATTAGGCCTTTCATGGCTAAGCACGCAAAACCTGGCCTAGTTTGGAAAATTTACCACTGGAATGACTGGCTCGATAACTGAGCCAATCATTCCAGTGGTAAGTTTTCAAAAATAGGCTTCTCTTAGCCTGTAAATGGAGATTCAATTAGTGAATATTTTGATATGCTTGGCCATATTTTGCCATTAAAGTGTGATGTAGTTGATTGATTGATGTTTTGTTATCAGTGTATAACCTTATGCAATTGTTATGAATGAGAATTGTTCACTACATACACAAACACACATATAGAGCCTCTTCAATATTTAATTGTATAATCTTGAATGGAATAGTTAAATACTGAGGATTTTATGCAATATGATCAATAAAATGAATGCATTTGTGTGGAAATTAACAATGTTTGTTTTTCTACACTTTCAAGTACATCATAATCATATCTTATTGAAATCATACATATATACAGAGACGAGGTGCCTTGTTGTCACAGAGACGAGGCGCCTTGTTGTCACAGAGACGAGGCACCGTGTTGTCACAGAGATGAGGTACGGTGTTATCACAGGAGACGAGGCACTGTGTTGTCACAGAGACAAGGCACTGTTGTAACAAGTCACACATACAGAGACAAGGAACTGTGTTGTCACAGGTCACCAATACAGAGACGAGGCAGTGTGTTGTCAGAGACAAGGCACCATGTTGTCACAGAGACGAGGCACTGTGTTGTAACAGAGACGAGGCACTGTGTTGTCACAGAGACGAGGCACTGTTGTCACATGTCACACATACAGATACGAGGCACTGTGTTGTCACATGTCACACATAGAGAGACAAGGCACTGTGTTGCCACATGTCACACATACAGAGACGAGGCACTGTGTTGTCACATGTCACACATACAAAGACGAGGCACTATGTTGTCACAGGTCACAGAGATGAAGCACTGTGTTTTCACATGTCACACATACAGATACGAGACACTGTGTTGTCATATGTCACTCATACAGATACGAGGCATGGTGTTATCACATGCCACACATACAGGGACGAAGTACTGTTGTCATATGACACACATACAGAGACGAGGCACTGTGTTGCCACATGTGACACACAGATAAGAGGCACCATGTTGTCACAGGTAACATACAGGGACGAGGCACTCTGTTGTCACATGTGACACATACAGATAAGAGGCAATGTGTTGTCACAGGTCGCACGTACAGAGACGAGGTACTGTGTTGTCACAGGTCACTGAGACGAGCACTGTGTTATCACATCTCACTCATACAGAGACGAGGCACTGTGTTGTCACAGGTCACACATACAGAGAAGAGGCACTGTGTTGTCCAAGGTTACAATACAGAAATGAGGCACTGTGTTGTCGCATGTCACACATACAGAGAAGTGGCACTGTGTTGTCACAGAGATCAGAGACAAGGCACTGTGTTGTCAAATGTCACACATACAGAGATGAGGAACTGTGTTGTCACATATACAGAGACGAAGCACTGTGTTGTCACAAGTCACACATAGAGACAAGGAACTGTGTTGTCAAATGTCACATACAGAGAAGAGGCACTGTGTTGTCACATGTCACACATACAGATAAGAGGCATTGTTGACACATGTCACACATACAGAGACAGGCACTGTGTTTTCACATGTCACTCATACAGAGACGAGGCTATGTGTTGTCACATGTCACACATACAAGGACGAGGCACTGTGTTGTCACACATACAGAGACGAGGCACTGTGTTGTCACATATACAGAGGCGAGGCACTGTGTTGTCGCATGTCACAAATACAAAGACGAGGCACTGTGTGGTCACATGTCACACATACACAGAGGAGGAACTGTGTTGTCACAGGGCACACATACAGAGACGAGGCATTGTGTTGTCACATGTCACACATACAGAGAAGAGGCACTGTGTTGACACAGGTCACAGACGAGCACTGTGTTGTCATATGCCACACATACAGAGAAGAGGCAGTGTGTTGTCACAGAGACAAGCACTGTGTTGTCACAGGTCACAGAGACGAGGTCCTGTGTTATCCCAAGTCACACAGAGATGAGGCACTGTGTTGTCACATGTCACACATACAGCGACGAGACACTGTGTTGTCACAGATCACAGAGATGAAGCACTGTGTTGTCATATGTCACACATACAGAGACGAGGCAGTGTGTTGTCACATGTCACACATACAGAGACGAGGCACAGTTGTCACATGTCACACATACAGAGACGAGGCTATGTGTTGTCACATGTCACACATACAAGGACGAGGCACTGTGTTGTCACACATACAGAGACGAGACACTGTGTTGTCACATATATAGAGGCGAGGCACTGTGTTGTCGCATGTCACAAATACAAAGACGAGGCACTGTGTGGGCACATGTCACACATACACAGAGGAGGCACTGTGTTGTCACAGGGCACACATACAGAGACGAGGCATTGTGTTGTCACATGTCACACATACAGAGACGAGGCACTGTGTTGTCACAAAGAAGAAGCACTGGGTTGTCACAGGTCACACATACGGAGACGAGGCACTGTGTTGTCACAGGCCACACATACAGAGATGAGGTACTGTTGTCACATGTCACACACACAGAGACTAGGCACAGTGGTGTAACATGTCAGACATACAGGGACGAGGCACTGTTTTGTCACATGTCACCCATACAGAGACAAGGCATTATGTTGTCATATGTCAAAGAGATGAAGCACTGTGTTGTCACATGTCACACACAGTCACATGTCACAAACAAAGACGAGGCACCGTCGTGTAACATGTCAGACATACAGAGACGAGGAGGCACTGTTGTCACATGTCACACATACAGAGACGAGGCATTATGTTGCCACATGTCACACATAGAGACGAGGCACCTTGTTATCACAGGTCACACAAACAGAGATGAGGCAATGTGTTGTCACATGTCACACATACAGAGACGAGGCACTGTGTTGTCACAGGTCACAGAGATGAAGCACGCTATTGTGATTTATGACACGTACAGAGAAGAGGCACTGTGTTGTCACATGTCACACATACAGAGACGAGGCAATGTGTTGTCACAGGTCACACAGACAGAGATAAGGCACTGTGTTGTCACAGGTCACACATACAGTGACGAGGCACTGTTGTCACATGCCACACATACAGAGATGAGGCACTGTGGTGTAACATGTCAGACATACAGAGACGAGGCACTGTGTTGTCACGTCACACATACAGAGATGAGGTACTGTGTTGTCACATGTCACACATAGAGAGACGAGGCATTATGTTGTCACATGTCACACAGAGACGAGGCACTTTGTTGACACATGTCACACATACAAAGACGAGGCACTATGTTGTCACAGGTCACAGAGATGAAGCACTGTGTTTTCTCATGTCACACATACAGATACGAGACACTGTGTTGTCATATGTCACTCATACAGAGACGAGGCATGGTGTTATCACATGCCACACATACAGGGACGAAGTACTGTTGTCATATGACACACATACAGAGACGAGTTACTATGTTGCCACATGTCACACATACAGATAAGAGGTACCATGTTGTCACAGGTAACATACAGGGACGAGACACTCTGTTGTCACATGTGACACATACAGATAAGAGGCAATGTGTTGTCACAGGTCGCACGTACAGAGACGAGGTACTGTGTTGTCACAGGTCACTGAGACGAGCACTGTGTTATCACATCTCACTCATACAGAGACGAGGCACTGTGTTGTCACATGTCACACATACAGAGAAGTGGCACTGTGTTGTCACAGAGATCAGAGACAAGGCACTGTGTTGTCAAATGTCACACATACAGAGAAGTGGCACTGTGTTGTCACAGAGATCAGAGACAAGGCACTGTGTTGTCAAATGTCACACATACAGAGACGAAGAACTGTGTTGTCACATATACAGAGACGAAGCACTGTGTTGTCACAAGTCACACATAGAGAGACAGGCACTGTGTTGTCACATGTCACTCATACAGAGACGAGGCTATGTGTTGTCACATGTCACACATACAAGGACGAGGCACTGTGTTGTCACACATACAGAGACGAGGCACTGTGTTGTCACATAAATGGAGGCGAGGCACTGTATTGTCGCATGTCACAAATACAAAGACGAGGCACTGTGTGGTCACATGTCACACATACACAGAGGAGGCACTGTGTTGTCACAGGGCACACATACAGAGACGAGGCATTGTGTTGTCACATGTCACACATACAGAGAAGAGGCACTGTGTTGTCACATGTCACAGAGACGAGCATTGTGTTGTCACATGTCACACATAGAGAGGAGGCACTGTGTTGACACAGGTCACAGACGAGCACTGTGTTGTCATATGCCACACATACAGAGAAGAGGCAGTGTGTTGTCACAGAGACAAGCACTGTGTTGTCACAGGTCACAGAGACGAGGTCCTGCGTTATCCCAAGTCACACATACAGAGATGAGGCACTGTGTTGTCACATATCACACATACAGCGACGAGACACTGTGTTGTCACAGATCACAGAGATGAAGCACTGTGTTGTCATATGTCACAAATACAAAGACGAGGCACTGTGTGAGCACATGTCACACATACAGATAAGAGGCACCATGTTGTCACAGGTAACATACAGGGACGAGACACTCTGTTGTCACGTGTGACACATACAGATAAGAGGCAATGTGTTGTCACAGGTCGCACGTACAGAGACGAGGTACTGTGTTGTCACAGGTCACTGAGACGAGCACTGTGTTATCACATCTCACTCATACAGAGACGAGGCACTGTGTTGTCCAAGGTTACAATACAGAAATGAGGCACTGTGTTGTCACATGTCACACATACAGAGAAGTGGCACTGTGTTGTCACAGAGATCAGAGACAAGGCACTGTGTTGTCAAATGTCACACATACAGAGACGAAGAACTGTGTTGTCACATATACAGAGACGAAGCACTGTGTTGTCACAAGTCACACATAGAGAGACAGGCACTGTGTTGTCACATGTCACTCATACAGAGACGAGGCTATGTGTTGTCACATGTCACACATACAAGGACGAGGCACTGTGTTGTCACACATACAGAGACGAGGCACTGTGTTGTCACATAAATGGAGGCGAGGCACTGTATTGTCGCATGTCACAAATACAAAGACGAGGCACTGTGTGGTCACATGTCACACATACACAGAGGAGGCACTGTGTTGTCACAGGGCACACATACAGAGACGAGGCATTGTGTTGTCACATGTCACACATACAGAGAAGAGGCACTGTGTTGTCACATGTCACAGAGACGAGCATTGTGTTGTCACATGTCACACATAGAGAGGAGGCACTGTGTTGACACAGGTCACAGACGAGCACTGTGTTGTCATATGCCACACATACAGAGAAGAGGCAGTGTGTTGTCACAGAGACAAGCACTGTGTTGTCACAGGTCACAGAGACGAGGTCCTGCGTTATCCCAAGTCACACATACAGAGATGAGGCACTGTGTTGTCACATATCACACATACAGCGACGAGACACTGTGTTGTCACAGATCACAGAGATGAAGCACTGTGTTGTCATATGTCACAAATACAAAGACGAGGCAGTGTGAGCACATGTCACACATACAGATAAGAGGCACCATGTTGTCACAGGTAACATACAGGGACGAGACACTCTGTTGTCACGTGTGACACATACAGATAAGAGGCAATGTGTTGTCACAGGTCGCACGTACAGAGACGAGGTACTGTGTTGTCACAGGTCACTGAGACGAGCACTGTGTTATCACATCTCACTCATACAGAGACGAGGCACTGTGTTGTCCAAGGTTACAATACAGAAATGAGGCACTGTGTTGTCACATGTCACACATACAGAGAAGTGGCACTGTGTTGTCACAGAGATCAGAGACAAGGCACTGTGTTGTCAAATGTCACACATACAGAGACGAAGAACTGTGTTGTCACATATACAGAGACGAAGCACTGTGTTGTCACAAGTCACACATACAGAGACGAGGCACTGTGTTGTCACATGTCACTCATACAGAGACGAGGCTATGTGTTGTCACATGTCACACATACAAGGACGAGGCACTGTGTTGTCACACATACAGAGACGAGGCACTGTGTTGTCACATAAATGGAGGCGAGGCACTGTATTGTCGCATGTCACAAATACAAAGACGAGGCACTGTGTGGTCACATGTCACACATACACAGAGGAGGCACTGTGTTGTCACAGGGCACACATACAGAGACGAGGCACTTTGTTGACACAGGGCACACATACAGAGAAGAGGCACTGTGTTGTCACATGTCACAGAGACGAGCATTGTGTTGTCACATGTCACACATAGAGAGGAGGCACTGTGTTGACACAGGTCACAGACGAGCACTGTGTTGTCATATGCCACACATACAGAGAAGAGGCAGTGTGTTGTCACAGAGACAAGCACTGTGTTGTCACAGGTCACAGAGACGAGGTCCTGCGTTATCCCAAGTCACACATACAGAGATGAGGCACTGTGTTGTCACATATCACACATACAGCGACGAGACACTGTGTTGTCTCATGTCACAGAGACGAGGCACTGTTGTCACATGTCACAAATACAAAGACGAGGCAGTGTGAGCACATGTCACACATACACAGAGGAGGCACTGTGTTGGCACATGTCCCACATATAGAGACGAGGCTTTGCGTTGTCACATGTCACACATACAGAGACGAGGCACTGTATTGTCACAGACCACACAGACAGAGATAAGGCAATGTGTTGTCATCATGTCACACATACAGAGACGTGGCACTGGGTTGTCACATGTCACACATAGAGACGAGGCACCTTGTTATCACATGTCACACATACAGAGACTATGCATCGTGGTGTAACATGTCAGACATACAGGGACGAGGCACTGTTTTGTCACATGTCACACATACAGAGACGAGGCATTATGTTGTCATATGTCAAAGAGATGAAGCACTGTGTTGTCACATGTCACACGTACAGAGACGAGGCACCTTGTTATCACAGGTCACACAAACAGAGACCAGGCACTGTGTTGTCACAGGTCACAGAGATGAAGCACGCTATTGTGATATATGACACGTACAGAGAAGAGGCACTGTGTTGTCACATGTCACACATACAGAGACGAGGCACTGTGTTGTCACAGGTCACACAGACAGAGATAAGGCACTGTGTTGTCACAGGTCACACATACAGTGAGGAGGCACTGTTGTCACATGTCACACATACAGAGTCGAGGCACTGTGTTGTCACATGTCACACATACAGAGACGAGGCACTGTGTTGTCAGATGCAACTCATACAGAGATGAGGCACTGTTGTCACATGTCACAGAGACGAGGCACTGTTGTCACATGTCACACATACAGAGACGAGGCACCGTGGTGTAACATGTCATACACGCAGAGAAGATGCACTGTGATGTGACAGGTCACACATAGAGATGAGGCGCTGTGTTGTCACATGTCACACATACAGAGATGAGGCACACTGTTGCCACAGGTCACAGATATCAGAGACGAGGCGCTGTCTTGTCACATGTCACACATACAGATATGAGGCACTGTGTTGTCACATGTCACAGATCCGAGCCCACTGTGTTGTCACAGGTCATACATACAGAGAAGTGGCACTGTGTTATCACAGGTCACACATACAGAGACGAGGCACTGTGTTGCTACAGGTCACAGAGATCAGAGAAGAGGCGCTGTTTTGTCACATGCCACACATGCAGAAAACAGGCCCTGTGTTGTCAGAGATCAGAGACGAGGCACTGTGTTGTAACAGGTCACAGAGACGAGGTACAATGTTGTCACAAGTCATACATACAGTGCCTCGTCTCTGTATGTGTGACCTGTGATAACACAGTGCCGCTTCTCTGTATGTATGACCTGTGACCTGTGAGGACCTGTGGCAACACAGTGCCTCGTCTCTGTATGTGTGACCTGTGATAACACAGTGCCGCTTCTCTGTATGTATGACCTGTGACCTGTGATGAACTGTGTTGTCCCATGTCACACATACAGAGACGAGGCGCTGTTTTGTCCGATGTCACACATACAGAGATGAGGCCCTGTGTTATCACATGTCACCCATACAGAGACGAGTCGCTGTATTGTCACATGTCACCCATACTGAGACGAGGCACTGTGTAGTCACAGGTCATACTTACAGAGAAGAGGCACTGTGTTATCACAGGTCACACATACAGAGACGAGGCACTGTGTTGCCACACGTCCCAGAGATCAGAGAAGAGGCGCTGTGTTGTCACATGTCACAGAGATGGAGCATTCTGTTGCCATATATGACACGTGCAGAGAAGAGGCACTGTGTTGTCTCATGTCACAGAGACGAGGCACTGTTGTCACATGTCACACATACAGAGACGAGGCACTGTTGTCATATGTCACACCTACAGAGACAAGGAACTGTGTTGGCACATGTCCCACATATAGAGACGAGGCTTTGCGTTGTCACATGTCACACATACAGAGACGAGGCACTGTATTGTCACAGGCCACACAGACAGAGATAAGGCAATGTGTTGTCATCATGTCACACATACAGAGACGAGGCATTATGTTGTCACATGTCACACATAGAGACGAGGCACCTTGTTATCACATGTCACACATACAGAGACGAGACACTGTGTTGTCACAGGTCACAGAGATGAAGCACGCTATTGTGATATATGGCATGTACAGAGAAGAGGCACTGTGTTGTCTCATGTCACAGAGACGAGGCACTGTTGTCACATGTCACACGTACAGAGACGAGGCACCTTGTTATCACAGGTCACACAAACAGAGACGAGGCACTGTGTTGTCACAGGTCACAGAGATGAAGCACGCTATTGTGATATATGACACGTACAGAGAAGAGGCACTGTGCTGTCTCATGTCACAGAGACGAGGCACTGTTGTCACATGTCACACATACAGAGTCGAGGCACTGTGTTGTCACATGTCACACATACAGAGACGAGGCACTGTTGTCAGATGCCACTCATACAGAGATGAGGCACTGTTGTCACATGTCACACACACACACACACACACACGCACGCACGCACGCACGCACGCACGCACGCACGCACGCACGCACGCACGCACACACACAGACGAGGCACCGTGGTGTAACATGTCATACACGCAGAGAAGATGCACTGTGATGTGACAGGTCACACATATAGAGATGAGGCGCTGTGTTGTCACATGTCACACATACAGAGATGAGGCACACTGTTGCCACAGGTCACAGATATCAGAGACGAGGCGCTGTCTTGTCACATGTCACACATACAGATATGAGGCACTGTGTTGTCACATGTCACAGATCCGAGCCCACTGTGTTCTCACAGGTCATACATACAGAGAAGCGGCACTGTGTTATCACAGGTCACACATACAGAGACGAGGCACTGTGTTGCCACAGGTCACAGAGATCAGAGAAGAGGCGCTGTTTTGTCACATGCCACACATGCAGAAAACAGGCCCTGTGTTGTCACAGAGATCAGAGACGAGGCACTGTGTTGTAACAGGTCACAGAGACGAGGTACAATGTTGTCACATGTCATACATACAGTGCCTCGTCTCTGTATGTGTGACCTGTGATAACACAGTGCCGCTTCTCTGTATGTATGACCTGTGACCTGTGAAGACCTGTGGCAACACAATGCCTCGTCTCTGTATGTGTGACCTGTGATAACACAGTGCCGCTTCTCTGTATGTATGACCTGTGACCTGTGATGAACTGTGTTGTCCCATGTCGCACATACAGAGACGAGGCGCTGTTTTGTCCCATGTCACACATACAGAGATGAGGCCCTGTGTTATCACATGTCACCCAGACAGAGACGAGTCACTGTATTGTCACATGTCACCCATACTGAGACGAGGCACTGTGTAGTCACAGGTCATACTTACAGAGAAGAGGCACTGTGTTATCACAGGTCACACATACAGAGACGAGGGACTGTGTTGCCACAGGTCACAGAGATCAGAGAAGAGGCGCTGTGTTGTCACATGTCACAGAGACGAAGCACTGTGTTGTCACAGGTCATACATACATAGAAGAGGCACTGTGTTATCACAGGTCACACATACAGAGACGAGGCACTGTGTTGCCACTTGTCACAGAGATCAGAGAAGAGGCGCTGTGTTGTCACATGTCACACATACAGAAAACAGGCCCGGTGTTGTCAGAGATCAGAGACGATGCACTGTGTTGTAACAGGTCACAGAGACGATGTACAATGTTGTCACAAGTCACACATACAGAGACGAGGAACGGTGTTGTCCCATGTCACACATACCGAGACGAGGCACTGTTTTGTCACATGTCACACATACAGAGATGAGGCATTGTGTTATCACGTCACCCATACAGAGACGAGGCACTGTATTGTCACATGTCACCCATACTGAGTCGAGGCACATTGTTATCACAGGTCACACATACAGAGACGAGGCACTGTGTTGTCACAGGTCACAGAGATGAAGCACGCTATTGTGATATATGACACGTACAGAGAAGAGGCACTGTGTTGTCTCATGTCACAGAGACGAGGCACTTGTCACATGTCACACATACAGAGTCGAGGCACTGTGTTGTCACATGTCACACATACAGAGACGAGGCACTGTTGCCACATGCCACTCATACAGAGATGAGGCACTGTTGTCACATGTCACAGACACAGAGACGAGGCACCGTGGTGTAACATGTCATACATGCAGAGAAGATGCACTGTGTTGTGACAGGTCACACATACAGAGATGAGGCGCTGTCACATTTCACACATACAGAGATGAGGCACTCTGTTGACACATGTCACAGAGACGAGGCACTGTGTTGTCACAGGTCATACATACAGAGAAGAGGCACTGTGTTATCACAGGTCACACATACAGAGACGAGGCACTGTGTTGCCACAGGTCACAGAGATCAGAGAAGAGGCGCTGTGTTGTCACCTGTCAAACACACAGAAATCAGGCCGTGTGTTGTCACAGAGATCAGAGACGAGGCACTGTGTTGTAACAGGTCAGAGAGACGAGGTACAATATTGTCACAAGTCATACATACAGTGCCTCGTCTCTGTATCTGTGACCTGTGATAACACAGTGCCGCCTCTCTGTATGTATGACATGTGAGGACCTGTGGCAACACAGCGCCTCGTCTCTGTATGTGTGAGCTGTGATAACACAGTGCCGCTTCTCTGTATCTATGACCTGTGACCTGTGATGAACTGTGTTGTCCCATGTCACACATACAGAGACGAGTCACTGTTTTTTCCCATGTCACACATACAGAGATGAGGCACTGTGTTATCACATGTCACCCATACAGAGACGAGTCACTGTATTGTCACATGTCACCCATACTGAGACGAGGCACTGTGTTGTCACATGTCACACATACATACTGTGTTGTCACAGGTCACAGAGATGAAGCACTCTGTTGTCATATATGACACGTACAGAGAAGAGGCATTGTGTTGTCTCACGTCACAGAGACGAGGCACTGTTGTCACATGTCACACATACAGAGACGAGGCATTATGTTGTCACATGTCACACATAGAGACGAGGCACTTTGTTATCACAGGTCACACATACAGAGATGAGGCAATGTGTTGTCACATGTCACACATACAGAGACGAGGCATTATGTTGTCACATGTCACACATAGAGACGAGGCACCTCGTTATCACAGGTCACACATACAGAGACGAGCCACTGTGTTGTCACATGCCACAGAGATGAAGCACGCTATTGTGATATATAACACGTACAGAGAAGAGGTACTGTTTTGTCTCATATCACAGAGACGAGGCACTGTTGTCACATGTCACACATACAGAGTCGAGGCACTGTGTTGTCACATGTCACACATACAGAGACGAGGCACTGTTGTCACATGCCACTCATACAGAGATGGGGCACTGTTGTCACATGTCACACACACAGAGACGAGGCACCGTGGTGTAACATGTCATACATGCAGAGAAGATGCACTGTGTTATGACAGGTCACACATACAGAGATGAGGCGCTGTGTTGTCACATTTCACACATACAAAGATTAGGCACTCTGTTGTCGCATGTCACAGAGACGAAGCACAGTGTTGTTACAGGGCATACATACATAGAAGAGGCACTGTGTTATCACAGGTCACACATACAGAGACGAGGCACCGTGTTGCCAAGGTCACAGAGATCAGAGAAGAGGGGCTGTGCTGTCACATGTCACACATACAGAAAACAGGCCCTGTGTTGTCAGAGATCAGAGACGATGCACTGTGTTGTAACAGGTCACAGAGACGAGGTACAATGTTGTCACAAGTCACACATACAGAGACGAGGAACTGTGTTGTCCCATGTCACACATACAGAGACGAGGCACTGTTTTGTCACATGTCACACGTACAGAGATAAGGCACTGTGTTATCACATGTCACCCATACAGAGACGAGGGACTGTATTGTCACATGTCACCCATACTGAGACGAGGCACTGTGTTGTCACATGTCATACATACAGAGTCGAGGCACCTTGTTATCACAGGTCACACATACAGAGACGAGGCACTGTGTTGTCACAGGTCACAGAGATGAAGCACGCTATTGTGATATATGACACGTACAGAGAAGAGGCACTGTGTTGTCTCATGTCACAGAGACGAGGCACTTGTCACATGTCACACATACAGAGTCGAGGCACTGTGTTGTCACATGTCACACATACAGAGACGAGGCACTGTTGTCACATGTCACACACACACACAGACGAGGCACCGTGGTGTAACATGTCATACATGCAGAGAAGATGCACTGTGTTGTGACAGGTCACACACACAGAGACGAGGCACCGTGGTGTAACATGTCATTTAAAAACGCAGACCCAGGTATTTACATAGTTACCTATGCATACCTGCCAGTCTGCAAACTTCCGTCAAACCTCCTATGTGTGAGTGAGTGAGTGAGTGAGTGAGTGAGTGAGTGAGTGAGTGAGTGAGTGAGTGCGTGAGTGAGTGAGTGAGTGAGTGAGTGAGTGAGTGAGTGAGTGAGTGGGTGAGGTGGTGAGTGAGTGAGTGTGTGATGGAGTGAGTGAGTGAGTGAGTGAGTGAGTGAGTGAGTGAGTGAGTGAGTGAGTGAGTGAGTGAGTGAGTGAGTGAGTGAGTGAGTGAGTGAGTGAGTGAGTGAGTGAGTGAGTGAGTGAGTGGGTGGGTGGGTGGGTGGGTGGGTGGCTGGGTGGGTGTGTGAGTGAGAGAGTGAGTGAGTGTGTTATGCTTTTTTGTTTATTCCGAACGGGTGAATCGTTTTGAGTTCTTTGATCCAGTAGTGTTCTCTGTTTAATCTTAGTTTTTTGTTATCTGTAAAAATTCTTTCAATTGGTGTTATCGTGATGTCTTTCATAGAGTGTCTTGGATGGTTGAAATGCCATGAGATTCTCGTGTCTGTTTGGTGTCGGATTGCATGGATATGTTGTGTGAGTCGTTTGCTGAGTGTTTGACTTGTTTCTCCTACGTATTGAGAGCTGCATTGTTTGCATTCTATGAGGTAAATAATGTTGGTGGTATTACAGCTCATTTGTGTGTTGATTTTGTAGTCTTTACCAGTGACGTAACTAGTGAATTTATCAGCAGTGTTCATGTATTGTTTGCATGTGATGCAATTGCTGTTGTTGCATTGTTGGAGTGTCCCTACTATGTCGTGAGTGTCATCTAGTGTCGGTACGATCTTATTGTTAGCATCTGGATTTTTTATTTTAATTAGGCTAGAGTGGACTAGGTGGTCCCTAATGCTTTTATTTTTCTTGAATGCTACTACTGGGTAGTTGGGAAAAATTGGTGCTAAGATTGGTGAAGACAAGATGTACTTTTCCCAGTAGGTCCGAATGGATTTGCCTATGTGTTCTAATGATGGGTGGTATTGTAGTATGCAAGCTGGCCTAGGCTGTTTTTGTGTGGGTTGTTTGTAAAGAATGTCTTCTCTCTGTGTGTTCTCGGTTTTTTCTATGATGGCTTTAATTTCTGTCTCTTTGTATCCCCGGTGGATGAATGCATCTGTGAGTTCCTGTGTGCGTTGTTTTAATCTAGTGGGATCTGTGATGATGCGTTTGTATCTTAATGCTTGGCTGTAGATTATGGAATGTTTTGTGTTTTTAGGGTGGCTTGATTGTTTGTGAAGATACTGTTGTTTGTCTGTAGGTTTTCTGTATTGGTCCAATTTAAGCTTGTTATCTTCTTTGTATACCATTGTGTCCAAAAATTGGATTTTTTCTGTTGAATATTCCAAGTCAAATTTTACTGTGGGATGCTCTTTATTCATGTGTGCGTGAAATTCAAGTAGTTCGTTCTCACTGGCGTTCCAAATGAAAAATATGTCATCTATGTATCTAACTAAGTGAGATGGAGTGCTGCCCATCCATGTTGATAACATTCTGCTTACTATGGTGTACACGTAAATGTTAGCATATTTGACAGCAAACTTGGCTCCCATGGCTGTTCCATGTGTTTGTATGTAGTAGTCTTCATTGAATTGGAAGCTGTTTTTTGTAAGAATGTATCTCATTATTTGGGCCAATTCGTCTGGGTAGATGTGTGCAGGTGTGTGGTTATTGTTGTTTGTGTTTGTTTTTTCAAGTGTATGTCTGTAATGTTCTGTGACAATCTGTATGCCTTCTTCGTGTGGGATGTTTGTGTATAGTGATCTGACATCCATTGTGCATAGGATTGAGCCAGCATCCACTGTAGTGTTTTCTATATGTTGGATGAATGCAGTGGTGTCTTGTAGTAGATTTGGGATATCATTTTCCGTGTCTTTTAGTAGGTGGTCTGTGAATTCATTAATGCGTGACGTGGGGCCATCGCAGTTGGATACAATCGGGCGTCCGGGTGGTGATATTTTGCCTTTGTGTATCTTAGGGTTAATGTAGATGCGTGGAGTTCTGACTTTGAATTCGGTGATATATCTGTGTGTCTGTCCTGTGATGGCTCCGGTGATTAGAAGTTCGTTAATGTATGCATCTATGGTGTCTTTATATTCTAAAGTGGGATTTTCACTGAGTTTGGTGTAGTATGCGACATCTGTAAGTTGTCTGTGTACTTCTGCAATGTAGTCTGTTTTGTTGAGAATGACTATTGCGGAGCCTTTGTCTGCTGGTCTGATGACTATGTTTGTGTTATTAGCTAATGTTTTGAGGGCTGTTTTCTCATGGTGTGTGATGTTGGATCGTGGTGACTTGTCGGGTGGTTTGGTGATAAGCTTGGTTAGTGATGACCGGAGTTTGTTGATGGTATTGGGTGTTGTGCTTGGTCTCCATTCTGAGGGTAGTTTGAATTTGGATGGTGCTGTGGGTTTTTCAAGGTTGTTGCTGTAAAAGTAGTATTTGCATTCTAACTTCCTGATGAATTGATCTATGCAATGTATTTGTGTGTCTGGTGATATGTGGTGTGGTGTGGGTACAAATGAAAGGCCTTTGTTTAGAATGGAATTTTCTGTTTTGGTAAGTTTGTGGTTGGACAGGTTAACGACAATATCTGGTGTTGTTTTTTGTTTGTTGATGATGCGTTGTTTTCTGCGTTTCTGTAGTTGTGTACCTGATGTTAAACGTCTAATTGGCCGATTATTTCTAAGAGTAGTTTTTTCACATTTTCGTTTTTGGATTGTTTTATGGCTTCGGCATATGATTTGGTTTGTGGTGTGCTTGTACTTGTCTGTGATGTTGTTTGGATGGGTTGGGTTCTGGGTTGGTGTGTTGAGTGTGTGATAGGTTGTGTTCTGGGAAAGTACATCTGCTCTCTTGGTGGTGATGGATGTGCCTGGTGGATGGGAGGTGGTTGTCTTGAGTAGGGTATTATAAAGTGACGGTTGTTTGTGTAGTGGCGGTTGGTTTGTGATGTTTGTTTTGGTCCAACTTGCCCTGGTTTGAAGGTGGTTTGTGGTGAATGTGGTTTGTTCTGTATGTGTGGTGCTCCCCCGTTTTTTGGCAGGGGAAGTGGGTTACTCCTCGGTTGTCTCTCTGTGTTGATCTGTGGTTGCTGTTTGAGCTGTGTAGGTCTAAACCATTGAGTTGTGGTTTGGTTGTTCTGTGGTGTTTGTGGTCTTGTGTATGTATGTGGGTTTTGCTTTGTGTGTTGTCTTTGTCCTGGTTGAGGTGTTGGCAACAGCGGTGGTCTGTGGCGTCTCTCTGTTGATGCGTGTTGTGCTGGGCGTGCTTGCTTCTGCGTGTGGTTTATTTGATGTTGTAGATCCATCAAAGGCGGGATGTTTGCCTTTCGCATGACTGGGTTTTGTGTGCTTTGTTTGTGTGTGTCATTGTGTGTCCTGTTTGTGCTTGTTTTGTGTGTCTTTATGCTGGTTGTGGCGAACTTAGCAGCTATCCTGTGTGCCTTAGCAACAGCTCTGTCCACTTCGTATGTGTGTGAGTCTAACAGATTCCCAACATCGTCGTGTCGTG
>CM067369.1:24445220-24447222 GCA_034401795.1 Chaetoderma sp. LZ-2023a | reverse complement strand
GTTGTGTGAGTCGTTTGCTGAGTGTTTGACTTGTTTCTCCTACGTATTGAGAGCTGCATTGTTTGCATTCTATGAGGTAAATAATGTTGGTGGTATTACAGCTCATTTGTGTGTTGATTTTGTAGTCTTTACCAGTGACGTAACTAGTGAATTTATCAGCAGTGTTCATGTATTGTTTGCATGTGATGCAATTGCTGTTGTTGCATTGTTGGAGTGTCCCTACTATGTCGTGAGTGTCATCTAGTGTCGGTACGATCTTATTGTTAGCATCTGGATTTTTTATTTTAATTAGGCTAGAGTGGACTAGGTGGTCCCTAATGCTTTTATTTTTCTTGAATGCTACTACTGGGTAGTTGGGAAAAATTGGTGCTAAGATTGGTGAAGACAAGATGTACTTTTCCCAGTAGGTCCGAATGGATTTGCCTATGTGTTCTAATGATGGGTGGTATTGTAGTATGCAAGCTGGCCTAGGCTGTTTTTGTGTGGGTTGTTTGTAAAGAATGTCTTCTCTCTGTGTGTTCTCGGTTTTTTCTATGATGGCTTTAATTTCTGTCTCTTTGTATCCCCGGTGGATGAATGCATCTGTGAGTTCCTGTGTGCGTTGTTTTAATCTAGTGGGATCTGTGATGATGCGTTTGTATCTTAATGCTTAGCTGTAGATTATGGAATGTTTTGTGTTTTTAGGGTGGCTTGATTGTTTGTGAAGATACTGTTGTTTGTCTGTAGGTTTTCTGTATTGGTCCAATTTAAGCTTGTTATCTTCTTTGTATACCATTGTGTCCAAAAATGGGATTTTTTCTGTTGAATATTCCAAGTCAAATTTTACTGTGGGATGCTCTTTATTCATGTGTGCGTGAAATTCAAGTAGTTCGTTCTCACTGGCGTTCCAAATGAAAAATATGTCATCTATGTATCTAACTAAGTGAGATGGAGTGCTGCCCATCCATGTTGATAACATTCTGCTTACTATGGTGTACACGTAAATGTTAGCATATTTGACAGCAAACTTGGCTCCCATGGCTGTTCCATGTGTTTGTATGTAGTAGTCTTCATTGAATTGGAAGCTGTTTTTTTGTAAGAATGTATCTCATTATTTGGGCCAATTCGTCTGGGTAGATGTGTGCAGGTGTGTGGTTATTGTTGTTTGTGTTTGTTTTTTCAAGTGTATGTCTGTAATGTTCTGTGACAATCTGTATGCCTTCTTCGTGTGGGATGTTTGTGTATAGTGATCTGACATCCATTGTGCATAGGATTGAGCCAGCATCCACTGTAGTGTTTTCTATATGTTGGATGAATGCAGTGGTGTCTTGTAGTAGATTTGGGATATCATTTTCCGTGTCTTTTAGTAGGTGGTCTGTGAATTCATTAATGCGTGACGTGGGGCCATCGCAGTTGGATACAATCGGGCGTCCGGGTGGTGATATTTTGCCTTTGTGTATCTTAGGGTTAATGTAGATGCGTGGAGTTCTGACTTTGAATTCGGTGATATATCTGTGTGTCTGTCCTGTGATGGCTCCGGTGATTAGAAGTTCGTTAATGTATGCATCTATGGTGTCTTTATATTCTAAAGTGGGATTTTCACTGAGTTTGGTGTAGTATGCGACATCTGTAAGTTGTCTGTGTACTTCTGCAATGTAGTCTGTTTTGTTGAGAATGACTATTGCGGAGCCTTTGTCTGCTGGTCTGATGACTATGTTTGTGTTATTAGCTAATGTTTTGAGGGCTGTTTTCTCATGGTGTGTGATGTTGGATCGTGGTGACTTGTCGGTGGTTTGGTGATAAGCTTGGTTAGTGATGACCGGAGTTTGTTGATGGCATTGGGTGTTGTGCTTGGTCTCCATTCTGAGGGTAGTTTGAATTTGGATGGTGCTGTGGGTTTTTCAAGGTTGTTGCTGTAAAAGTAGTATTTGCATTCTAACTTCCTGATGAATTGATCTATGCAATGTATTTGTGTGTCTGGTGATATGTGGTGTGGTGTGGGTACAAATGAAAGGCCTTTGTT
>CM067369.1:24342720-24440220 GCA_034401795.1 Chaetoderma sp. LZ-2023a | reverse complement strand
ACAGAGACGAGCCATTATGTTGTCACATGTCACATATACAGAGAAAAGGCACTCTGTTGTCACATGTCACAGAGACGAGGCACTGTGTTATCAAAGATCACACATACAGAGAAGATGCACTGTGTTGTGACAGGTCGCACATACAGAGATGAGACGCTGTGTTATCACATGTCACACATACAGATATGAGGCACTGTGTTGTCACATGTCACAGAGACGAGCCCACTGTGTTGTCACAGGTCACACATACAGAGAAGAGGCACTGTTATCACAGGTCACACATACAGAGACGAGGCACAGTGTTGCCACAGGTCACAGATATCAGAGACGAGGCGCTGTGTTGTCACATGTCACACATACAGATATGAGGCACTGTGTTGTCACATGTCACAGATCCGAGCCCACTATGTTGTCACAGGTCACACATACAGAGAAGAGGCACTGTTATCACAGGTCACACATACTGAGACGAGGCACAGTGTTGTCACAGGTCACAATGATCAAAGACGAGGCACTGTGTTGTCACAGGTCTCAGAGACGAGGCACAATGTTGTCACAAGTCACACATACAGAGACGAGGCACTGTGTTGTCACATGTCACACATACAGAGATGAGGCACTGCGTTGTCACATGTCACCCATATAGATATGAGGCACTGTGTTGACACAGGTCACATATACAGAGACGAGGCACTGTGCTGACACAGGTCACACATACAGAGACGAGGCAGTGTGTTGTCACATGTCATACATACATAGTCGAGGCACTGTGTTGTCACAGGTCACACATACAGAGACGTGGCACTGTATTGTCACTCGTCACACAGACAGAGATATGGTACTGTGTTGTCACATGTCACACATACAGAGACAAGGCACTGTTGTCACATGTCACACATACTGAGATGAGGCAGTGTTGTCACATGTCACACACACAGAGACGAGGCACTGTGTTGTCACATGTCACACATAATGAGACGAGGTATTATGTTGTCACATGCCACACATACAGAGACGAGGCACTGTTTTCACATGCCACACATACAGAGATGAGGCACTGTTGTCACATGTCACACACACAGAGACGAGGCACCGTGGTGTAACATGTCACACATACAGAGACGATGCACTGTGGTGTGACAGATCACACGTACAGATATGAGGTGCTGTGTTGTCACATGTCACACATACAGAGATGAGGCACTGTGTTGTCACATGTCACAGAGACGAGGCATGTCACACATACAGAGACGGGGCACTGTGTTGTCACATGTCACACATACAGAGACGAGGTATTATGTTGTCACATGCCAAACCTACAGAGATGAGGCACTGTTGTCACATGTCACACACACAGAGACGAGGCACCGTGGTGTAACTTGTCACACATACAGAGACGATGCACTGTGGTGTGACAGGTCACACGTACAGATATGAGGTGCTGTGTTGTCACATGTCACACATACAGAGATGAGGCACTGTGTTGTCACATGTCACAGAGACGAGGCATGTCACACATACAGAGACGGGGCACTGTGTTGTCACATGTCACACATACAGAGACGAGGTATTATGTTGTCACATGCCAAACCTACAGAGACGAGGCACTGTTTTCACATGCCACACATACAGAGATGAGGCACTGTTGTCACATGTCACACACACACAGAGACGAGGCACCGTAGTGTAACATGTCAGACATACAGAGATGAGGCACTGTGTTGTCACATGTCACACATACAGAGACGAGGCATTATGTTGTCACATGTCAGACATTGAGACGAGGCACCTTGTTAACACAGGTCACACATACAGAGATGAGGCACTGTGTTGTCTCATGTCACTCATACAGAGACGAGGCACTGTGTGGTCACATGTCACACATACAGAGATGAGGCACTGTGTTGTCACATGTCACCCATATAGATATGAGGCACTGTGTTGACACAGGTCACACATACAGAGACGAGGCACTGTGTTGACACAGGTCACACATACAGAGATGAGGCACTGTGTTGTCACATGTCATACCAACATAGTCGAGGCACTGTGTTCTCACAGGTCACACATACAGAGACGGGCACTGTATTGTCACTCGTCACACAGACAGAGATAAGGGACTGTGTTGTCACATGTCACACATACAGAGACGAGGCACTGTTGTCACATGTCACACACACAGAGACGAGGCACCGTGGTGTAATAGGTCAGACATACAGAGACGAGGCACTGTGTTGTCACATGGTACACATAATGAGACGAAGCATTATGTTGTCACATGTCACACATAGAGACGAGGCACTGTGTTGATACAGGTCACACATACAGAGATGAGGCACTGTGTTGTCACAGGTCACAAAGATGAAGCATTCTGTTGTCATATATGACACGTACAGAGAAGAGGCACTGTATAGTCTTATGTCACAGATACGAGGCACTGTTGTCACATGTCCCACATACAGAGACGAGGAACTGCGTTGTCACATGTCACCCATACTGAGACGAAGCACTGTGTTGTCAAATATCATACATACAGAGACGAGGCACTGTATTGTCACTCGTCACACAGAGAGAGATAAGGCACTGTGTTGTCACATGTCACACATACAGAGACGAGGCACTGTTGTCTCATGTCGCACATACAGAGATGAGGCACTGTTGTCACATGCCACACATACACAGAGATGAGGCACTGTTGTCATATGTTACACACAGAGAGACGAGGCACTGTTGTCACATGCCACACATACAGAGATAAGGCACTGTTGTCACATGTCACACACACAGAGACGAGGCACCGTGGTGTAACATGTCACACATACAGAGAAGATGCACTGTGTTGTGATAGGTCACACATACAGATATGAGGTGCTGTGTTGTCACATGACACACATACAGCGATGAGGCCTGCGTTGTCACATGTCACAGAGACGAGGCATGTCACACATACAGAGACGAGGCACTGTGTTGTCACATGTCACACATACAGAGACGAGGTATTATGTTGTCACATGCCACACATACAGAGACGAGGCACTGTTTTCACATGCCACACATACAGAGATGAGGCACTGTTGTCACATATCACACACACACACACACACACAGAGACGAGGCACTGTTGTCACGTGTCAAACATACAGAGACGAGGCATTATGTTGTCACATGTCACACATACAGAGAAAAGGCACTGTGTTGTCAAAGATCACATATACAGAGAAGATGCACTGTGTTGTGACAGGTCACACATACAGAGATGAGGCGCTGTGTTGCCACATGCCACACCCAGATATGAGGCACTGTGTTGTCACATGTCACAGAGACGAGCCCACTGTGTTGTCACAGGTCACACATACAGAGATGAGGCACTGTTATCACAGGTCACACATACTGAGACGAGGCACAGTGTTGCCACAGAGATAAGAGACGGGACGCTGTGTTGTCACATGTCACACATACAGATATGAGGCAATGTGTTGTCCCATGTCACAGAGACGAGCCCACTGTGTTGTCACAGGTCACACATACAGAGAAGAGGCACTGTTATCACAGGTCACACATACAGAGACGCGGCACAGTGTTGTCACAGGTCACAAAGATCAAAGACAATGCACTGTGTTGTCACAGGTCTCAGAGACGAGGCACAATGTTGTCACAAGTCACACATACAGAGACGAGGAACTGCGTTGTCACATGTCACGCATACAGAGACGAGGCACTGTGTTGTCACATGTCACACATACAGAGATGAGGCACTGCGTTGTCACATGTCACCCATAAAGATACGAGGCACTGTGTTGACACAGGCCATACATACAGAGACGAGGCACTGGATTGTCACTCGTCACACAGACAGAGATAAGGCACTGTTGTCGCCTGTTACACAAAGAGAAATGAGGCACTGTTTTCACATGTCACACACACACAGACGAGGCACCGTGGTATAACATGTCAGACATACAGAGACGAGGCACTGTTGTCACATGTCAAACATACAGAGACGAGCCATTATGTTGTCACATGTCACATATACAGAGAAAAGGCACTCTATTGTCACATGTCACAGAGACGAGGCACTGTGTTATCAAAGATCACACATACAGAGAAGGTGCACTGTGTTGTGACAGGTCACACATACAGAGATGAGACGCTGTGTTATCACATGTCACACATACAGATATGAGGCACTGTGTTGTCACAGGTCACACATACAGAGAAGAGGCACTGTTATCACAGGTCACAGATATCAGAGACGAGGCGCTGTGTTGTCACATGTCACACATACATATATGAGGCACTGTGTTGTCACATGTCACAGATCCGAGCCCACTATGTTGTCACAGGTCACACATACAGAGAAGAGGCACTGTTATCACAGGTCACACATACTGAGACGAGGCACAGTGTTGTCACAGGTCACAATGATCAAAGACGAAGCACTGTGTTGTCACAGGTCTCAGAGACGAGGCACAATGTTGTCACAAGTCACACATACAGAGACGAGGCACTGTGTTGTCACATGTCACACATACAGAGATGAGGCACTGTGTTGTCACATGTCACCCATATAGATATGAGGCACTGTGTTGACACAGGTCACATATACAGAGACGAGGCACTGTGCTGACACAGGTCATACATACATAGTCGAGGCACTGTGTTGTCACAGGTCACACATACAGAGACGTGGCACTGTATTGTCACTCGTCACACAGACAGAGATATGGCACTGTGTTGTCACATGTCACACATACAGAGACGAGGCACTGTTGTCACATGTCACACATACAGAGATGAGGCAGTGTTGTCACATGTCACACACACACAGAGACGAGGCACCGTGGTGTAATATGTCAGACATACAGAGACGAGGCACTGTGTTGTCACATGTCACACATAATGAGAAGAAGCATTATGTTGTCACATGTCACACATAGAGACGAGGCACTGTGTTGACACAGGTCACACATACAGAGATGAGGCACTGTGTTGTCACATATCACACATACAGAGACGAGGCACTGTGTCGTCAGAGGTCACAAAGATGAAGCATTCTGTTGTCATATATGACACGTACAGAGAAGAGGCACTGTACAGTCTCATGTCACAGAGACGAGGCACTGTAGTCACATGTCACACATACAGAGACGAGGCACTGTTGTCTGATGTCACAGAGGCAAGGAACTGTGTTGTCACATGTCCCACATACAGTGACGAGGCACTGCGTTGTCACATGTCACTCATACTGAGACGAGGCACTGTGTTGTCACATATCATACATACAGAGTCGAGGCACTGAGTTGTCTCAGTTCACACATAGAGAGACGAGGCACTGTATTGTCACTCGTCACACAGAGAGAGAGAGATAACGCACTGTGTTGTCACATGTCACACATACAGAGACGATGCACTGTTGTCACATGCCACACACACAGAGATGAGGCACTGTTGTCATATGTTACACACAGAGAGACGAGGCACTGTTGTCACATGCCACACATACAGAGATACGGCACTGTTGTCACATGTCACACACACAGAGACGAGGCACCGTGGTGTAACATGTCACACATACAGAGACGATGCACTGTGTTGTGACAGGTTACACATACAGATATGAGGTGCTGTATTGTCACATGTCACACATACAGAGATGAGGCACTGTGTTGTCACATGTCACACATACAGAGACGAGGTATTATGTTGTCACATGCCACACATAGAGACGAGACACTGTTTTCACATGCCACACATACAGAGATGAGGCACTGTTGTCACATGTCACACACACAGAGACGAGACACCGTGGTGTAACATGTCACACATACAGAGACGATGCAATGTGTTGTGACAGGTCACACATACAGATATGAGGTGCTGTGTTGTCACATGTCACACATACAGAGATGAGGCACTGTGTTGTCACATGTCACAGAGACGAGGCATGTCACACATACAGAGACGGGGCACTGTGTTGTCACATGTCACACATGCAGAGACGAGGTATTATGTTGTCACATGCCACACATACAGAGACGAGGCACTGTTTTCACATGCCACACATACAGAGATGAGGCACTGTTGTCACATGTCACACACACACAGAGACGAGGCACAGTAGTGTAACATGTCAGACATACAGAGATGAGGCACTGTGTTGTCACATGTCACACATACAGAGATGAGGCATTATGTTGTCACATGTCAGACATAGAGACGAGGCACCTTGTTAACACAGGTCACACATACAGAGATGAGGCACTGTGTTGTTACATGTCACACATACAGAGACGAGGCACTGTGTTGTCACAGGTCACAGAGATGAAGCACTCTGTTGTCATATATGACACGTACAGAGAAGAGGCACTGTGTTGTCTCATGTCACAGAGATGAGGCACTTTTGTCACATGTCACACATACCGAGTCGAGACACTGTGTTGTCACAGGTCACACATACAGAGATGAGGCACTGTGTTGTCACATGTCACACATACAGAGATGAGGCACTGTTGTCACATGTCACACACACAGAGACGAGGCACCGTGGTGTACCATGTCACACATACAGAGAAGATGCACTGTGTTGTGACAGGTCACACATACAGAGATGAGGCACTGTGTTATCACATGTCACAGAGACGAGGCACTGTGTTGTCACAGGTCACACATACAGAGAAGATGCACTGTGTTGTCACATATCACACATACAGATATGAGGCACTGTGTTGTCACATGTCACACATACAGAGATGAGGCACTGTTTTCACATGTCACACACACAGAGACGAGGCACCGTGGTGTAACATGTCACACACACAGAGACGAGGCACTGTTGTCACATGTCAAACATACAGACGCGGCATTATGTTCTCACAGGTCACACATACAGAGAAGATGCACTGTGTTGTGACAGGTCACACATACAGAGAAAATGCACTGTGTTGTGACAGGTCACACATACGGAGAGAGGCGCTGTGTTGTCACATATCACACATACAGATATGAGGCACTGTGTTGTCACATGTCACAGAGACGAGCCCACTGTGTTGTCACAGGTCACACATACAGAGAATAGGCACTGTGTTATCACATGTTACACATACAGAGACGAGGCACTGTGTTGCCACATGTCACAGAGATCAGAGACGAGGCATCATGTTCTCACATGTCACACATACAGAGAAAAGGCACTGTGTTATCACAGGTTACATATACAGAGACGAGGCACTGTGTTGCCACAGGTCACAGATATCAGAGACGAGGCGCTGTGTTGTCACATGTCACACATACAGATATGAGGCACTGTCTTGTCACATGTCACAGATCCGAGCCCACTGTGTTGTCACAGGTCAAACATACAGAGAAGAGGCACTGTTATCACAGGTCACACATACTGAGACGAGGCACAGTGTTGTCACAGGTCACAATGATCAAAGACGAGGCACTGTGTTGTCACAGGTCTCAGAGACGAGGCACAATGTTGTCACAAGTCACACATACAGAGACGAGGAACTGCGTTGTCACATGTCACACATACAGAGACGAGGCAGTGTTGTCACATGTCACACATACAGAGATGAGGCACTGTGTTGTCACATGTCACCCATATAGATATGAGGCACTGTGTTGACACAGGTCACACATACAGAGACGAGGCACTGTGTTGACACAGATCACACATACATAGACGAGGCACTGTGTTGTCACATGTCATACATACATAGTCGAGGCACTGTGTTGTCACAGGTCACACATACAGAGACGAGGCACTGTATTGTCACTCGTCACACAGATAGAGATAAGGCACTGTGTTGTCACATGTCACACACACAGAGACGAGGCACCGTGGTGTAATATGTCAGACATACAGAGATGAGGCACTGTTTTCACGTCACACACACAGAGACGAGGCACCGTGGTGTAACATGTCACACACACAGAGACGAGGCACTGTTGTCACATGTCAAACATACAGAGACGCGGCATTATGTTCTCACAGGTCACACATACAGAGAAGATGCACTGTGTTGTGACAGGTCACACATACGGAGAAAATGCACTGTGTTGTGACAGGTCACACATACGGAGAGAGGTGCTGTGTTGTCACATATCACACATACAGATATGAGGCACTGTGTTGTCACATGTCACAGAGACGAGCCCGCTGTGTTGTCACATGTCACACACACAGAGACGAGGCACTGTTGTCACATGTCAAACATACAGAGACGCGGCATTATGTTCTCACAGGTCACACATACAGAGAAGATGCACTGTGTTGTGACAGGTCACACATACGGAGAAAATGCACTGTGTTGTGACAGGTCACACATACGGAGAGAGGTGCTGTGTTGTCACATATCACACATACAGATATGAGGCACTGTGTTGTCACATGTCACAGAGACGAGCCCGCTGTGTTGTCACAGGTCACACATACAGAGAATAGGCACTGTGTTATCACAGGTTACACATACAGAGACACAGATGAGGCACTGTGTTTTCACATGTCACCCATACAGGGATGAGGCACTGTGTTGTCACATGTCATACATACAAAGTCGAGGCACTGTGTTATCACAGGTCACTCATACAGAGACGAGACACTGTGTTATCACATCACACATACAGAGGCGAGGCACTGTTGTCACATGTCACTCATACAGAGAAGAGGCACTGTGTTGTCACCTGTCACACATACAAACGAGGCACTGTGTTGTCACATGTCAGTCATACAGAGACGAGGCACTGTGTTATCACATGTCACTCATACAGAGAAGAGGCACTGTGTTCTCACATGTCACACATACATAGATGAGGCACAGCTTGACACAGGTCACACATACAGAGACGAGGCACTGTGTTGTCACTTGTCAATCATACAGAGACGAGGCACTGTGTTGTCACAGGTCACATATACAGAGATGAGGTATGTGTGGTGTCACATGTCACTCATACAAAGAAGAGGCACTGTGTTGTCACAGGTCACATATACAGAGATGAGGTATGTGTGGTGTCACATGTCACTCATACAAAGAGGCACTGGGTTGTCACAGGTTACACAGAGAGATGAGGTATTGTCTTGACACATGTCACACATACAGAGAAGAGGCACTGTGTTGTCACATGTCACAGAGACGAGGCACTGTGTTATCACATGTCACTCATACAGAGACGAGGCAATTTTGACATCTCAATGATAGTGCTCACCAATCACTCTGTCCTCCATTCAGCATACTTATTTGGTTATGGATCAGCATTAAGCATGGCAATAGTCTGATGATTTAAGCCATGGATTCACTAAACCAAACCAAAGTTCCTCCAACATGGGGATGATAGGTCAATAGTGGTACAAAGGGATGACAACTTCCTGCCACAGGGAATGATAAGACGATAGCGGTACCGCAGCACGAAAACTTCCTCCCACGGGGAATGATCAGACAATATAGTGGTACCACAGCATAACTTCCTCCCACAGGGAATGATCGGACAATAGCAGTACTGCAGCACAACTTCCTCCCACAGAGAATAATCGGACAATAGAGGTACAATAGCACGACAACTTCCTCCCACAGGGAATGATTGGACAGTAACGGTATACCAGCACAACTTCCCCCAACAGGGAATGATCGGACAGTAACGATATACAAGCATAACTTCCTCCCACATGGAATGATTAGACAAAGCAGTACTGCAGCACAACTATCTCCCACAGGGAATGATCAGACAATAGCATGACAACTTCCTCCCACAGGGACTGTTCAGCTTCCTCCCACAGGGAATGATCGGACAATAGCAGTACAGCAGCACAACTTCCTCCCACAGGGAATGACCGGACAATAGTAGTACTGCAGCACAACTTCCTCCCACACGGAATGATCGGACAATAGCATCACAACTTCCTCACACAGGGAATGATCGGACAATAGCAGCACAACTTCCTCCCACAGGGAATGATCGGACAATAGCAGAACAGCAGCATGACAACTTCCTGCCATGAGCAATGATTGTCCAGTACCACGGCATGCCTTATGTCGGAGTATGACATTTGGTCTGAGTCACCCTGTTTAATTGAGTAACTGTCACTCAGACTGGTAAAGCCTACTCCTCATTAACCACTTGGCTGATTTCAACTTAATTTGGATGGAAGGACCCTAATGGTGTAGGCTTCAGACCTTTTATACAGAATTTGGATTGGTCAATATTTTGGGTGAAAATCTTAATTTATGAAAAATTTACTGGAAATTGTCAAAACACTACTCATTAACCGCTTGGCGGATTTCAAACTAATTTGGCTTGATGGACCTATTGGGGAAGACTTCAGAACTTATCCAGAATTTTGATCGGTCAATTGTTTGAATGAAAATCATAGTTTATGAAAAATTTACTGGAAATTTTCACATCACTTCGCCTCATTAAAGAGATTGCGTGTCTATTAGCCCTTTCACCGACAAATCCCTGAAAAAGTAAATTCTTTATGATATAAAACTTACTCTGCTGAATATTTTGAAATTAATTTGACTAGAAGCTGTTGCTGCCTAAGGCAGCAACAGCTTCTAGTCAAATTAATTTCAAAATATTCAACAGCTTTCCTGTAAGACTTTCCTAAATTTAGACATGGGAATTCATCGGTGAAAGGGTTAGCTTATGTATGGTTCATGAACCACATGAATCCCATCCAAGCGAACCGAACCATGGTTCGTCATCCCTTGATTTGCGATTTTCCGAACCAACGAATGTTCATTACTGCCCTAGAACATATACACAAAATTTTGATTAGTAAATTTTGCTGGCGGCCATTTTGTTTTTTCCAAAAATGTTTGGGAAATCAGTTAATAGACTACTGCTCATTAACCACTTGTGTTATTACAAACAAACTTAGGTGAAACTATCCTATGGTCATAGGCTTCCGAACTCGTATACAGAATCTTAATTGATCAATTTTTCTGCGAGCCATCTTGGTTTTTCCGACAATTACCCATCATGTCTATTTAAATGCAAATGGTTAAAATGCTAATGGTCCACGCTAGCGTCACAGGCCCTTAGGCCTCTTAATGATGATTCACTGGGCATTAGAGCTACTGGTCAGTAAATTACCTTAGCTGATTTACTGGTTATCAAAGGTAGTGGTCAGTAAGTTAATCTGGATGATTCACTGGTCATCAGAGCTCAGCATTGGTAAATTGTGCTAGACTGGATGATTGTGTTCAAGCCATTATTAGCGCACCTACCATGAAAGGCCAAGTGGTCTTATGTCATGGCGACCGTCTATCCTGCGTCCATTTGTCAACTTTTCCTTTAATCGACTTCTCAAAAACCACTCGGCAGATTTTGATTATATTTGGCAGGAAGCATCCTTAGGGAATAGAGATTCAAGTATGTTCAAACGAAGCCGATCTGCCAATTTTGCCGATAGCCATCTTGGATTTTGTCCACTTTTTTAGAAATGTCTAAAAATCTCCGAAAACGCTTGGGTGATCGATTCAAAACTCATGAAATGTCTTCTATGGCAAGAGCTGAACCAAGATTGTTCAAGGGAGCTTGATTGGCCAAATAGTTCGGTGGCCATCTTGAATGACCTAGTTTCCACAAAAACGACTTCCAGATCGCTGAACGGATCGGGCTGAAATTTGGGAGATATGATTAGGGAATAAGGGCCATTAGATTTGTTCAATGGAACTTGATACGTCCAAAAACATGGGATATACAATTTTTAACACTACAGCCATGCACCAATTAAAATGTGTGGCTGGCGGCCATATTGGATTTTTATTTGAGGGATTTTGAAGCTGAAATGGGTTTTATATGTTTTTAGGGTTTGCCAATTTCAGATTTCCACTTTTGAAACTGTCGGATTAACGGTTTGGTGGCCATCTTGGATCGTTTTCTCGCAATCATGGCAATGGGAAATTCGAAATGGCAGGAAGCATCTTGAATGCATAGGGATATAAGATTTTTAACACTACAGCATTTAGCGTTTCTATCATTCTGTTTTCTTTTGAATGATAACTGCTATTCTTTTTAGCACTAATGATTGGGATTTGTCAAGGAAAAGTTATAATAGTTTCAAAAATAGTCTTCTCAAAAGCAGAAATTTAATGAGTTACAGGAAACAGATATTTACTGCTGTTGGTTAACCTCGACTCTTTTAACATGCTAGTTTAGCCTTAATACCAAGTCATGGCCATAACAACAAGACACTGTCACACGAAGTCCATCAAGAATAACATGACACATGTCACAGAAGGGCCATCAAGAACAAGCATTCATGTCCCCTACCTGGTGGCATAAATCTTTAGAGATTGGCAGACAAAAACTCCATTAAAATTGACAGGAGTAGCTGAAACTCAAACTGGATCTGTAACTTCTCATAACAAAGCAATAAACCAAGTTTCAGTTATATATGGTGAAGGAGAATGATGATATGTTTGCATTTCCTAAGTCGAACGAGGACATAACTCCATCAACAATTGACGCAAACGCCTGAAACTCGAACTTGCTCTGTAATTTCTCATAGCAGAGCAACCAATTTTCAGTTGAATATCTTGAAAAACTGCGAAAAAGTGTGGAAAACTAATATTTTTTTATTTCATAAGTCGAAAGGGTGCATAAATCCATGAAAAATTTATGAAAATGTATGAAACTGGAACTTGCTCTGTAACTCTCTATAATAAGGCAACCTACACATTCTCAATTGCATATCTTGGCGTGCGAAAAAAAGTCTAATTCCTTACACTAAAGCGATGTACCAATTTTCCCTTAAATATCTTGGAGTGCGAAAAGCTCATATTTTTCGTATTTCTTAACTTGAAAGGGGGCATAACTCCATCAAAAATTGATGCATACGCCTGAAACTCGAACTTGGTCTGTAACTTCTCATAACAAAGCAATGTACAAATTCTCAGTTTGAATATGCTGAAGGATTGCGAAAAAGAGTGCAGGAAACTAACAGCGACAGATGGAGTGCAAAACTATAGTCCCCCCGGTTTTACCGGTAGGGGACTAATAAGAACATGACACATGTCACAGGAGGCCAATCATGAATAACAACATGACACATGTCACAGGAGGACCATTAGGAATAACAACATGTCACAGGAGGGCCATCATGAATAAGAACATGACACATGTCACAGGAGGCCCATCATGAATAACAACATGACACATGTCACAGGAGGCCCATCATGAATAACAACATGACACATGTCACAGGAGGCCCATCATGAATAACAACATGACACATGTCACAGGAGGACCATCATGAATAACAACATGACACATGTCACAGGAGGACCATCATGAATAACAACATGTCACATGTCACAGGAGGACCATCATGAATAACAACATGTCACAGGAAGACCATCATGAATAACAACATGTCACATGTCACAGGAGGGACATCATGAATAACAACATGACACATGTCACAGGAGGACCATCATGAATAACAACATGTTACAGGAGGACCATTAGGAATAACAACATGTTACAGGAGGACCATCATGAATAACAACATGTCACAGGACCATCATGAATAACAACATGTTACAGGAGGACCATTAGGAATAACAACATGTCACATGTCACAGGAGGACCATCATGAATAACAACATGTCACAGGAGGACCATCATGAATAATAACATGACACAAGTCACAGGAGGGACATCATGAATAACAACATGACACATGTCACAGGAGGACCATCATGAATAACAACATGACACATGTCACAGGAGGACCATTATGAATAACAACATGACACATGTCACAGGAGGACCATTAGGAATAACAACATGACACATGTCACAGGAGGACCATCATGAATAAGAACATGACACATGTCACAGGAGGACCATCATGAATAAGAACATGACACATGTCACAGGAGGACCATCATGAATAACAACATGACACAAGTCACAGGAGGCCCATCATGAATAACAATATGACACATGTCACAGGAGGACCATCATGAATAACATCACATGTTACAGGAGGACCATCATGAATAAAAATATGACACAAGTCACAGGAGGACCATCATGAATAACAACATGACACAAGTCACAGGAGGACCATCATGAATAACAACATGTCACAGGAGGACCATCATGAATAACAACATGTCACAGGAGGACCATCATGAATAACAACATGTCACAGGAGGACCATCATGAATAATAACATGACACAAGTCACAGGAGGGACATCATGAATAACAACATGACACAAGTCACAGGAGGCACATCATGAATAACAATATGACACAAGTCACAGGAGGACCATCATGAATAACAACATGACACAAGTCACAGGAGGACCATCATGAATAACATCACATGTTACAGGAGGACCATCATGAATAAAAACATGACACAAGTCACAGGAGGCACATCATGAATAACAACATGACACATGTCACAGGAGGACCATCATGAATAACAACATGACACAAGTCACAGGAGGACCATCATGAATAACATCACATGTTACAGGAGGACCATCATGAATAACATCAAATCTTACAGGAGGACCATTCATGAATAACATCACATGTTACAGGAGGACCATTCATGAATAACATCACATGTTACAGGAGTACCATCATGAATAACAACATGACACATGTCACAGGAGGACCATCATGAATAACAACATGACACATGTCACAGGAGGGCCATCATGAATAACAACATGACACATGTCACAGGAGGACCATCATGAATAACAACATGACACACGTAACAGGAGGACCATCATGAATAACATCACATGTCACAGGAGGACCATCAGGAATAACAACATGACACATGTAACAGGAGGACCATCATGAATAACAACATGACACATGTCACAGGAGGACCATCATGAATAACATGACACATGTCACAGGAGGACCATCATGAATAACATCACATGTCACAGGAGGACCATCATGAATAACAACATGACACATGTAACAGGAGGACCATGATTTGTGAGTTTATTTACACTATATACATAGACAGAGTGCTCTAAAAGTCTTTACAAATGTCCGGTCAGAATAGCACCGTTTTCTGTTTGGATGTAGAGGGCTGGTCTAGCTCCTGTTCATATTCAATCTCCACGCGTGGTCCCTTGTACTTTCGTGATGATGATTTAGTGTCCTCATCAGAACTGCTCTCGTCATCAGACCCATCATGTCCTCTACGCCTGTCAGTCTCCTGAGAACATATAAGTATTCAGTGAATATGACAATATACTGTAAGAGTTATTATGCCACTTCACAGTATTTTCCATGCTATCTCAACTTTGGAGGTCCCAGGGACTGCACAACCAGAAATCTGGCCGTCCCAAACTGAAATCTTGGGTTCCCATGCAGTTTCTCCCATCCATACCAACATTAGAAAACACCATAGAATGGACTCACACGAACTAATTAGTATTAAAAATCAAAAAATTTTAGTGGTCCCATGGGACCCACTGCCACTACTTTTTGGGGTCCCAAGTTGCATTTTGGGGTTATATACAGGACCCTTATGAGAATCCCAGCTACTTCATTAGGTCTCTGTTGTGGATAAAGTATGAGTCCATGGTGGTGTCGTTATTAGCATAAGGGCACACCTCCATCCCTAGTGATCTGTCACTGGATATGTAATTAGACAAGGGTAATATATATGAATTTGAAAACAAGAGGTCAATGGCCTTGATGTGCAGCTCCCTAAAATTAATCCTTGACAGGCCAGGATATAAATTTCAATTCAACGATACAGAAAAGCTGTTGAATATTATAAACTAATTTTACTGGAACTTGTTCCTGCCATAAGCAGCAACACATCCCAGTTAAATCAGTTTCAAAATTTTCAATGGAATATTCCTTAGAGTATAAAGAATATGTTGTTTCTGATATGTGAAGATTAAACCTTTAATGACTAAATTTGTTTTTAAAAATCAAAATATTCGCTCATCGAATGTCCATTAGCAGGCCAAGAGAAAACTATTTTTGACAATTTACTGCTGGAATGACTGGCTTAGTTATCGAGCCAATCATTCCAGTGGTAAATTTTCTAGGCTTCATTGGCCTGCAAATGCACATTACTTAAGACCACTACATATTCCGGTTTTGGCCGGATTCATCAAGAAAGGGATAAAGACTCACGACCCCACATGCTCAATAGGTTAGTAAATACTGCTAACATGAGAAGACTACACGTTCAATAGGTTAGTAAATACTGCTAACAAGGGAAGATTACGTGCTCAATAATAAATACTGCTAACAAGGGAATACTACACGCTCAATAGGTTAGTAAATACTGCTAACAAGGAAATATTACACGCTCAATAGGTTAGTAAATACTGCTAACAAGGGAAGATTACACGCTCAATAGGTTAGTAAATACTGCTAACAAGGGAAGACTACATGCTCAATAGGTTAGTAAATACTGCTAACAAGGGAAGATTACGTGCTCAATAGTAAATACTGCTAACAAGGAAATATTACACGCTCAGTAGGTTAGTAAATACTGCTAACAAGGGAAGACTACACGCTCAATAGGTTAGTAAATACTGCTAACAAGGGAAGATTACGTGCTCAATAATAAATACTGCTAACAAGGGAATACTACACGCTCAATAGGTTAGTAAATACTGCTAACAAGGAAATATTACACGCTCAATAGGTTAGTAAATACTGCTAACAAGGGAAGATTACACGCTCAATAGGTTAGTAAATACTGCTAACAAGGGAAGACTACATGCTCAATAGGTTAGTAAATACTGCTAACAAGGGAAGATTACGTGCTCAATAGTAAATACTGCTAACAAGGAAATATTACACGCTCAGTAGGTTAGTAAATACTGCTAACAAGGGAAGACTACACGCTCAATAGGTTAGTAGATACTGCTAACAAGGGAAGACTACACGCTCAATAGGTTAGTAGATACTGCTAACAAGGGAAGACTACACGCTCAATAGGTTAGTAGATACTGCTAACAAGGGAAGACTACACGCTCAATAGGTTAGTAGATACTGCTAACAAGGGAAGACTACACGCTCAATAGGTTAGTAGATACTGCTAACAAGGGAAGACTACACGCTCAATAGGTTAGTAGATACTGCTAACATGGAAATATTACACGCTCAATAGGTTAGTAAATACTGCTAACAAGGGAAGATTACACGCTCAATAGGTTAGTAGATACTGCTAACAAGGGAAGACTACACGCTCAATAGGTTAGTAGATACTGCTAACATGGAAATATTACACGCTCAATAGGTTAGTAAATACTGCTAACAAGGGAAGATTACACGCTCAATAGGTTAGTAGATACTGCTAACAAGGGAAGACTACACGCTCAATAGGTTAGTAGATACTGCTAACAAGGAAATATTACACGCTCAATAGGTTAGTAAATACTGCTAACAAGGGAAGACTACACACTCAATAGGTTAGTAGATACTGCTAAAGGTTAGTAGATACTGCTAACAAGGGACGATTACATGCTCAATAGGTTAGTAGATACTGCTAACAAGGGAAGACTACACACTCAATAGGTTAGTAAATACTGCTAACAAGGAAATATTACACGCTCAATAGGTTAGTAAATACTGCTAACAAGGGAAGACTACACGCTCAATAGGTTAGTAAATACTGCTAACAAGGGAAGACTACACGCTCAATAGGTTAGTAGATACTGCTAACAAGGGAAGATTACACGCTCAATAGGTTAGTAAATACTGCTAACAAGGGAAGACTACACGCTCAATAGGTTAGTAAATACTGCTAACAAGGAAATATTACACGCTCAATAGGTTAGTAGATACTGCTAACAAGGGAAGACTACACGCTCAATAGGTTAGTAGATACTGCTAACAAGGGAAGATTAACGCTCAATAGGTTAGTAGATACTGCTAACAAGGGAAGACTACACGCTCAATAGGTTAGTAAATACTGCTAACAAGGGAAGACTACACGCTCAATAGGTTAGTAGATACTGCTAACAAGGGAAGATTACACGCTCAATAGGTTAGTAGATACTGCTAACAAGGGAAGACTACATGCTCAATAGGTTAGTAGATACTGTTAGCAAGGGAAACATAACTGCATTTTCAAGCAGCTAGCTTCACACAATTGTTTGTATTATGACTAAGACACATCCTATCTGGGATTGGTAGTCTATATGCAAAACCAGCTGGATGGATACCGGCCGGACAAGTGCTATAGCTCCGCTGACTGATGACAAAGGCACAATTTTAGCAGAGCATTAGAATCTTTCTTCTTTTCTCAGCTGACCAAATTTCAGCTCACTAGAGCAAGTACATGTAAGTGGTCTGGACATAAGCTGTGTATAATTGGAGAGACAGCCGCACAATCGGGCCGGACACTAAATGACGGATAATTGGAGACAGCACAATCGGGCCGGGCACTAAATGACGGATAACTGGAGAAACAGCACAATCAGACCGGCCACTAGATGATGGATATTTGACAGGTAAATAGGTGGCCCGGCCAGAAGTGGAGGACAATTGGAGTGCACAACTGAGCCGGCCGCTAAATGATTGATAATTGGAGACTGTAAAATCGGGCCGACCACTAGATGACAGATAATTGGAGCCAGCACAATCGGGCCAGCCACTAAATGCTGGATAATTGGACAGACAGCACAATCGGGCCAGCCAATAAATGATGGATAATTGGATAGACAGCACAATCGGGCCTGCCACTAAATGATGGATAATTGGATAGACAGCACAATCGGGCCAGCCACTAGATGATGGATAATTGGAGACTGCACACTCGGGCCGGCCGATAGATGATGGATAATTGGAGAGACTGCACAACTGGTTCAGCCGCTAGATGACGGATAATTGGAGACTGCATAATCGGGCCGGCCGCTAGATAATGGATAATTGGGCAGACAGCACAATCGGGCCAGCCACTAAATGATGGATAATTGGATAGACAGCACAATCGGGCCAGCCACTACATGATGGATAATTGGAGACTGCACACTCCGGCCGGCCGCTAGATGATGGATAATTGGAGACTGCACAATTGGTTCAGCCGCTAGATGATGAATAATTGGAGACTGCACAATCTGGCCAGCCACTAGATGATGGATAATTGGACAGACAGCACAATCGGGCTGGACACTAAATGATGGATAATTGGAGAGCCTGCACAATCGGGTCGGCCGCTAGATGACGGATAATTGGAGACTGCACACGATCGGGCTGGCCGCTAGATGATGGATAATTGGAGACTGCACAATTGGGTTGGCCGCTAGATGATGGATAATTGGAGATACTGCACAATCGGGTTGGCCACTAGATGACGGATAATTGGAGATTGCACACGATCGGGCTGGCCGCTAGATGGATAATTGGAGACTGCACAATCGGGCTGGCCGCTAGATGATGGATAATTGGAGACTGCACAATTGGGCCAGCCGCTAGATGATGGATAATTGGAGATACTGCACAATCGAGCTGGCCGCTAGATGATGGATAATTGGAGACTGCACACGATCAGGCCGGCCGCTAGATGATGGATAATTGGAGACTGCACAATTGGGTCGGCCGCTAGATGATGAATAATTGGACTGCACAATCTGGCCGGCCGCTAGATGATGGATAAGTGGACATACTGCACAATCAGGCTGGCTGCTAGATGACGGATAATTGGAGACTGCACACGATCGGGCTGACCGCTAGATGATGGATAATTGGAGACTGCACAATTGGGTCAGCCGCTAGATGACAGATAATTGGAGACTGCACAATCGGGCCAGCCGCTAGATGATGGATAATTGGAGATACTGCACAATCGGGCCAGCCGCTAGATGACGGATAATTGGAGATGAGGGTTGGCTGCTAGATGGTCTATATGTAACACTTTAACATGTTTAACAGTCAAGATGACACCATTAATAGTCCAATTTAATCAAAACCGTTTAAATTTGCTAATTGAAAACATCCATTTACTGAATAAAGAGAAGCGTATCTTTGACAATTTAACATTGAAATGACTGGCTCAAGAATCGAGCCAGTCATTCCAGTGGTAAATTTTCAGAAAAACTCTCTTGTTCAGTAAATGGACATTCTTTTGCCTTTAATGGTTTAAATGACCACCAGACTATTGCCTCAAACTGAGTAATAGCCTTACCTCAATATCCTCATCACTTTCTTCCAACTCATCCTCAGCAATGAATTCAATCTGAAACAAGAACGACAATCAGAGATTGCTATATTATGTCAAGGACAACCTCCCACGCCAGATTGGTAATGATCCCTTCAATAGAACTCGAGCTATCATCAGGAAATGAAACCTGAATTGATGGACGGAAAGATGGACAGACAGATATACAAACGCTATATATATGGGGGGAGGGCATAATAACCACACATACAGGCACACAAATTTCTTACTTATTCACAGGATCATCTGCCTTAAAATTGCTGGACACAAACATTCCTGAGACCATTCTCCGCTCAATGGATGAATTGTTTCTCAGTCAATCATATGTCATAATCAACTACGTCACATGTAAGTTGACATCATAATCAATTATGTCAAGAATGATGAGATTTAGTCTGTCTTAAACGCTTAATAGTCCGTCAAGTTGTGCAATTTCTTTGTCTTTACTATTTAATAAACATGCTGTTGAATAATTTAAAACCAATTTGGCAGCAAAAGCACCAAGTTAAATTAATTTCAAAATATTCAACACCATACCTGTATAATTTCCTGGAAATTAAGATTCAGAGAGTGCAGGGAACAATTGATCTCAACACGGAAACAGCGAGGGTGGAGCTTAGCTAGAGATGAGTAGGGCATACCAAAAACTGGATTCCTCAATTGCCCAAACATAATACGATGTGATCGTGTGTCCAGATATTCGTTAACAAGCCACTGAACAGAACTTCATAGGACAGTAAATCTGGATATGCTAAATGTTTTGAAAACTATTTGACTGAAAGATGTTGGTGGGTTATCCACCAACATTTTTCAGTCAAATTGGTTTCAAAATATTCAGCAGGTGAATAGTTATCTCTCCTGGTAAATGTCTGTGACAATTCAGCAGCCAGAGTTAACCCACCGCAATGCAATCAAACACACAGATTAGAGTGCTTCTAATGTAGCTGTTTATGTAAATACAGTAAAAGCATGTCAATATTGTAATCAGCATTAAAATACATGTAGGTCTATAATTGAAATAATTATTATTGCTAGAAGATATTATAATACCAGGAAATGCAGCCAATATAAATCTCCTTTACTACCACCTTTGCTGAAATAAGTCATCAAATGAAATATAATCCATATATGTACAAAATACAGTGGCCAAGTGCATAAAGCGATCATGGTAAAACTACGCCTGATGCTATATATACATAGATACCTTGGACGTAGTCTTACGATCGTTTTATGCACTCGATCAGAGATGTCCAAAGACCATTTAACTCCACCAAGAATGGTCAATATCATAGTAAATCCCTTGTTATATAGTTAATTAAGTTTTCTTCTGTATTTAGTTTTTTCCAACATCTAATATAAGTTACCACCTGGAAATGACCAAATTGCCAAAGTTTGTATTTTTTACCGGTGATAATTAACTCAGCCAAATATTGCTGAAAACAGGCAAAGCATGAACTTTGGCTGCAATCAGGGCTATTAGGCTTAATGCTGACTGTGAATTAGTGTAACATAAGCGATTGCCTGGAAACCATTTGTAACACACATACATGTACTTATGTATGTACAGACGTGTGCAGTGTTATATCTCTCACCACCACCCCAAACATTGTAGTGAGAGGTTAACCCGCTAACCCTCGGTTATCGAGCCAGTCATTCCAGTGGTAAATTTTCAAAAATACTCTTCTCCTGGTCTGTAAATGGACATTTCTCAAGACCACTGCAGAAGCCATTTTTGGCTGATATGAGTGCTAGTGTTAATAAGAAGATGGCAAGCTATTAATTACCCTTTAATGGATAGGATTTTTCAAGAAGACATTTTTTTCTTAATTAATGTCCATTATTGCAGGCCAACAGATTAATTTTGAAAATTTAACACTCAATTGACTGATATATATCTCTTGGCCTGCAATAATGGACATTAGTAAAGACCAAGGTAGAGTCTGGTTTACTCGTCAAAGGGTCATCTGTAGCAATCTGTACATTACTAGATTTCCACAATAGATACTAGTTCTAGAAAGTGTTTTATAAGTTCTATTGATTATTATTTGACAAATTCCACTAATTATTTATGGCTGATTCAGGAAGACTTATTTCAAATGTTCTCAAAATAATCATCATGTATCAAAGATTACCATTTGAAATTGTCACAATGACAAAACAGTTAACGAGTGTTGTCTCCTTACCTCCTCATCCGATTCAGACTCTTTCTCACCCTCTTCAGCCTCACTCTCAGTTTCAGCCTCCTCTTCATCCTCTAACACCTTATCAAAAGCTGTCAGCGGGAAGTTGTAGATGTCACCATACTAACGATTAAAATAGGAGAAATGAATCTAACTTTATGTCAGAGCTAAGTAATAAATACACCTGATGAGTATATTCTGCTATCTCTAGTGATTATCAACTACATGTAGTCACCAGGACTAATGATGAGTAGATTCTGCTAGCTCTAGTGATTATCTACTAGCCAGCAGGACTAGTGACCAGTAGATTCTGCTAGCTCTAGTGATTATCTACTAGTCACCAGGACTAATGACGAGTAGATTCTGCTAGCTCTAGTGATTATCTACTAGCCAGCAGGACTAGTGACCAGTAGATTCTGTTAGCGCTAGTGATTATCTACTAGTCACCAGCACTAATGATGAGTAGATTGTTAGCTCTAGTGATTATCTACTAGCCAGCAGGACTAGGGACCAGTAGATTCTGCTAGCTCTAGTGATTACCTACTAGTCACCAGGACTAATGACGAGTAGATTCCGCGAGCTCTAGTGATTATCTACTAGACACCAGGACAAATGATGAGTAGATTCTGCTAGCTCTAGTGATTATCTACTAGTCACCAGGACTAATGACAAGTAGATTCTGCTAGCTCTAGTGATTATCTACTAGTCACTAGGACTAATGACCAGTAGATTCTGCTAGCTCTAGTGATTATATACTAGTCACCAGGACTAATGACAAGTAGATTCTGCTAGCTCTAGTGATTAGCTACTAGTCACCAGGACTAATGACCAGTAGATTCTGCTAGCTCTAGTGATTATCTACTAGCCAGCAGGACTAGTGACCAGTAGATTCTGCTAGGTCTTGTGATTATCTACTAGCCATCAGGATGAGTGACCAGTAGATTCTGCTAGCTCTAGTGACTATCTACTAGCAATCAAGAATAGTGCCCAGTACAAATGTAGATTCTGCTAGGCCTAGTTATCCCCACATTTTTCGAAGAAAGGTGGGGATTATGCCCAATCAATATTTGGATATCAATACCGATCTAAGACAAGAGGGCATTTCAACTAGAAAGGACATCAGCTCTAAATAGAACCCTAAGGAATTGGTCAGATTGTAAGAAGAACACAATGCCCATGTTTCTTTCCGCATCACATCCCAAATTTTGGCCCGATCCATTCAGCGGTTCTGGAAAAGTTGTTTTCATGAAAACTAGGTCATTCAAGATAACCACCACAGCATTAGGCCAAATTCCCTTGAACAAACTTGTTTCAGTTGTTTCCCTAGATGACCATTCATGAGTTTTGAATCGATCCCCAAAGGGGATTTGGAAAAGAAGATTTTAAAAGGGGTTTGAAAAAATAATCAGCCAAAATTCAAGATGGCCACCTGGCAGATTGACTGACCCAGACCTTGAAATTTGGTGTAACCAAACCAATAGCTCCCGTGTTGGTTACGCAAAATCACAAGTATAGACCGGAAATTAGGTTACGTGAAAATGAGCTCCTGATTTATTTTCAAGTGGAAAAATAGTCAAACTCATGTTCAGTTTGCATCATAGACTAACAAGGCATATAATAACCTGGAAAATCATTTTGCTGTATATAATAGTCTCTGAAAGTAAATATTACAAAGCCAACTAATGAGTTTATGCAAATGACTGGCACCTATCTGAACTATTTGTTACGCGAAAGAAATACCCGTAACCTATTATTAGGTTACACAAATTTTTGATATTTCATGGCCTGCTGACCGGCTTCATTTGAACACAGAGGTATCTGTATGCACTAATGATGCTTTCTGCCAGATATGCTTGAAATCGGCCCAGTGGTTCTCAAGAAGGCATTTTAAATTTTCTATTGCATTAGTACATGACAGCTTTTGGCAGGAAAAAGATCCATGATGGCAGCCAAACCGGTTATCTGAGTTTTGAAATCAGAATAGTAAAAAACCCTATATAAAAACAGGTTCAGCTTCAAAATCCATCAAATAAAAAAATTCAATATGGCCAACGAACACCCTACAATTTGATTGGCCCAAGGCGGCCATGATTTTTTATGTATCAACTTCCATTGAACAAATTTTAATGGCCCTTAAAGCCTAATCATATCTCCTAAATTTCGGCTTGATCTATTCAACAGTTCTGGAGGTCATTTTCATGAAAACTAGGTCATCAAAGATGGTCGCCGAACCATTTGGTCAATGAAGTTCCCTTGAAGAAACTTGGTTCAGCTCTGGCGCTAGATCATATTTCATGAGTTTTGAATCGATCCCCTAAGTGATTTCGGAGATTTTAAAATACATTTCCAAAAATCTGCAAAAATCCCAGATGGCTGCCGGCCAAATTGGCCGATAGGCTTCCTGTGAACAAACTTGGATCCTGATGTCCTAAGAATGCCTCCTGGCAAATTTAATTGAAATCGGCCCAGTGGGTCTTGAGCTGTATAAAGAAAATGTTGATGATTGACAGACAGACAGATGGATGACTGTTGGACAACGGACAGACGGCCCCGCATAAGCTCACTTGGCCTTTCAGGCCAGTGAACTAATAAACCAGGTAACAATCATAATAATAAATAATTTTATTATCAAGCTATAACTTACTGTTCCTTTCTTCAGTCTCTCAACCCAGTTCCTTCTCTATTGCATTATCAAGTTATAACTTACTGTTCCTTTCTTCAGTCACTCAAACAGTTCCTTCTCTATTGCATTATCAAGTTTTAACTTACTGTTCCTTTCTTCAGTCTCTCAAGCAGTTCCTTCTCTATTGCATTATCAAGCTATAACTTACTGTTCCTTTCTTCAGTCTCTCAAGCAGTTCCTTCTCTATTGCATTATCAAGTTATAACTTACTGTTCCTTTCTTCAGTGTCTCAAGCAGTTCCTTCTCTATTGCATTATCAAGCTATAACTTACTGTTCCTTTCTTCAGTGTCTCAAGCACTTCCTTCTCTATTGCATTATCAAGCTATAACTTACTGTTCCTTTCTTCAGTCTCTCAAGCACTTCCTTCTCTATTGCATTATCAAGTTATAACTTACTGTTCCTTTCTTCAGTCGCTCAAGCAGTTCCTTCTCTATTGCATTATCAAGCTATAACTTACTGTTCCTTTCTTCAGTCTCTCAAGCACTTCCTTCTCTATTGCATTATCAAGTTATAACTTACTGTTCCTTTCTTCAGTCTCTCAAGCAGTTCCTTCTCTATTGCATTATCAAGCTATAACTTACTGTTCCTTTCTTCAGTCTCTCAAGCAGTTCCTTCTCTATTGCATTATCAAGTTATAACTTACTGTTCCTTTCTTCAGTGTCTCAAGCAGTTCCTTCTCTATTGCATTATCAAGTTATAACTTACTGTTCCTTTCTTCAGTCGCTCAAGCAGTTCCTTCTCTATTGCATTATCAAGCTATAACTTACTGTTCCTTTCTTCAGTGTCTCAAGCAGTTCCTTCTCTATTGCATTATCAAGCTATAACTTACTGTTCCTTTCTTCAGTCGCTCAAGCAGTTCCTTCTCTATTGCATTATCAAGCTATAACTTACTGTTCCTTTCTTCAGTCTCTCAAGCAGTTCCTTCTCTATTGCATTATCAAGTTATAACTTACTGTTCCTTTCTTCAGTGTCTCAAGCAGTTCCTTCTCTATTGCATTATCAAGCTATAACTTACTGTTCCTTTCTTCAGTGTCTCAAGCACTTCCTTCTCTATTGCATTATCAAGCTATAACTTACTGTTCCTTTCTTCAGTCTCTCAAGCACTTCCTTCTCTATTGCATTATCAAGTTATAACTTACTGTTCCTTTCTTCAGTCGCTCAAACAGTTCCTTCTCTATTGCATTATCAAGTTATAACTTACTGTTCCTTTCTTCAGTCTCTCAAGCACTTCCTTCTCTATTGCATTATCAAGTTATAACTTACTGTTCCTTTCTTCAGTCTCTCAAGCACTTCCTTCTCTATTGCATTATCAAGTTATAACTTACTGTTCCTTTCTTCAGTCTCTCAAGCACTTCCTTCTCTATTGCATTATCAAGCTATAACTTACTGTTCCTTTCTTCAGTCTCTCAAGCAGTTCCTTCTCTATTGCATTATCAAGCTATAACTTACTGTTCCTTTCTTCAGTCACTCAAACAGTTCCTTCTCTATTGCATTATCAAGTTATAACTTACTGTTCCTTTCTTCAGTCGCTCAAGCAGTTCCTTCTCTATTGCATTATCAAGTTATAACTTACTGTTCCTTTCTTCAGTCTCTCAAGCACTTCCTTCTCTATTGCATTATCAAGCTATAACTTACTGTTCCTTTCTTCAGTCGCTCAAACAGTTCCTTCTCTATTGCATTATCAAGCTATAACTTACTGTTCCTTTCTTCAGTCTCTCAAGCAGTTCTTTCTCTATTGCATTATCAAGCTATAACTTACTGTTCCTTTCTTCAGTCTCTCAAGCAGTTCTTTCTCTATTGCATTATCAAGTTATAACTTACTGTTCCTTTCTTCAGTCTCTCAAGCACTTCCTTCTCTATTGCATTATCAAGCTATAACTTACTGTTCCTTTCTTCAGTCGCTCAAACAGTTCCTTCTCTATTGCATTATCAAGCTATAACTTACTGTTCCTTTCTTCAGTCTCTCAAGCAGTTCCTTCTCTATTGCAGTATCATGTTATAACTTACTGTTCCTTTCTTCAGTGTCTCAAGCAGTTCCTTCTCTATTGCATTATCAAGCTATAACTTACTGTTCCTTTCTTCAGTCTCTCAAGCACTTCCTTCTCTATTGCATTATCAAGTTATAACTTACTGTTCCTTTCTTCAGTCTCTCAAGCAGTTCTTTCTCTATTGCATTATCAAGCTATAACTTACTGTTCCTTTCTTCAGTCTCTCAAGCAGTTCTTTCTCTATTGCATTATCAAGTTATAACTTACTGTTCCTTTCTTCAGTCTCTCAAGCAGTTCCTTCTCTATTGCATTATCAAGCTATAACTTACTGTTCCTTTCTTCAGTCTCTCAAGCAGTTCCTTCTCTATTGCATTATCAAGCTATAACTTACTGTTCCTTTCTTCAGTCGCTCAAACAGTTCCTTCTCTATTGCATTATCAAGTTATAACTTACTGTTCCTTTCTTCAGTCTCTCAAGCAGTTCCTTCTCTATTGCATTATCAAGCTATAACTTACTGTTCCTTTCTTCAGTCTCTCAAGCAGTTCCTTCTCTATTGCATTATCAAGCTATAACTTACTGTTCCTTTCTTCAGTCGCTCAAACAGTTCCTTCTCTATTGCATTATCAAGTTATAACTTACTGTTCCTTTCTTCAGTCTCTCAAGCAGTTCCTTCTCTATTGCATTATCAAGTTATAACTTACTGTTCCTTTCTTTAGTCTCTCAAGCAGTTCCTTCTCTATTGCAGTATCATGTTATAACTTACTGTTCCTTTCTTCAGTCGCTCAAGCAGTTCTTTCTCTATTGCATTATCAAGCTATAACTTACTGTTCCTTTCTTCAGTCACTCAAACAGTTCCTTCTCTATTGCATTATCAAGTTATAACTTACTGTTCCTTTCTTCAGTCTCTCAAGCAGTTCCTTCTCTATTGCATTATCAAGTTATAACTTACTGTTCCTTTCTTCAGTCGCTCAAGCAGTTCTTTCTCTATTGCATTATCAAGTTATAACTTACTGTTCCTTTCTTCAGTCGCTCAAGCAGTTCTTTCTCTATTGCATTATGAAGTTATAACTTACTGTTCCTTTCTTCAGTCGCTCAAGCAGTTCCTTCTCTATTGCATTATCAAGTTATAACTTACTGTTCCTTTCTTCAGTCGCTCAAGCAGTTCTTTCTCTATTGCATTATCAAGTTATAACTTACTGTTCCTTTCTTCAGTCGCTCAAGCAGTTCTTTCTCTATTGCATTATCAAGTTATAACTTACTGTTCCTTTCTTCAGTCGCTCAAGCAGTTCTTTCTCTATTGCATTATCCAGCTGAGCCGCTATTAGAGCTTTTTCCTGAAAGAAAAACAGGACAATTTCTGTTAAATCAAAACAAGTGCGATGTTCTCTAGTTGTGGCTTAGACAGCTTTGTCCGAAATGTCACAAGATTGACAGACTGACTGACCGCTAGTCATGGGTATCGCGAAAATTACCGTATCGCGATACGATGTGATACACAGTTACTGTATCATGATAATATCGCGATATATTGTGTAATTATTACAGGGAGGAGGCAGATTGAAAATAGCTGCCATTTCAAGCCCATTTACCAATCACAATTGTTGCAAGAACTGGCAATATGTGAATAACAATGAACTCCACCTCCTGAGCCCACTCAGAGCATTTGCTAAGCAATTTCACATATGTAAATATTAATACTAAATGTTGTAAATATTTTTACACATCAAATTCATGAATTGTAAATAGAATACCACTCACTACATATAATCTCATTTCCCAGCTTGTGTTCTTTTTCTGATCGTGAGCCCCAATTTCCCCAATTCAGTTAACAACCTAAACCAGTGTAATATACTACTGAGTACTGATATAAATATAAAATCACCAATTCACCAAGGTTATTATGTTCCAGTGTCACATGGTTTGATTGGTTTCTAAATGTTTTGTCTTGTCAAGGAATTTGTCAATACATGGTAATATGGTGAAATGACTGAGAAGATTACATTACAACCATGTAAAATAGTAAATCCTCAATTTATTAATGCAAAGTCTTTGACACCGAGTGGGACTGAGCAGTAGATGAAAGAGAAAAAACAGACATTGTCAAATGTTAACTATATAGCAACACCAGAAGAATCATTACTCTGAACATTTTTATTGTTGTGATCACGTGAAATAACTGTGATCGTGTGACGCAAAAAAATTAATTTTCAAGAATTACTTATCTAAATGTATCTACCATGATTTAAATCTTTTCAAACCAGTTTCGCTAAAATATGTTTGGTAGATAAATGTTTTATTATTTATGTGGCCCAAAACTAAAGACTCGGCAAACATCGGTAATCTCATGGAATTCAGTGTGGTACATATAGCAAACCCCTATTTTTTGTTCGCGTACTCGGCACTTGGGTATAATTTACTTTCTGCAAAGCTGACTCGATATCACTGAGTGTATTTACTGCAATTTCAACCCAAGCAAACTCGTACCCTTCCAACTATGGGTTTTCTCGCAATTCTGGGCTGGTTTACGGCTATTTACAGGCAGTATATTACAATTCCAAGTGTGTCAAGCAAAATAAAAATGATGACAAAGAATGTATTGCATCCGTCATCTGTTTTCAACAATTTCCCACCCAGTAACATCGATGTTTGCTGAAAAAATATTTAAAACATAGCGATTTACAGGGCCAGACCTATCAGTCAGAACTTATTAGCCAGTAGATTAGCATATTTTCGAATTTTCTTAGCCAGTTCAGAATTTATTAGGCAGCATATTAGCCTATTTTGGAATTCTCTTAGCCAGATATCGGTTGTCTTAGCAAGACAAGTTTTTTCTTAATTAGCCTATTTCTGTGTTTTCTTAGCCAAAGCATACTCTGTACACTACAAATCTGTCAAAATCAAGATCAATTGTATAATAATAATAATAATAATAATAATAATAATTAAAAGAATTGTCTACTAGCAACTGAGTGCTGTGTTTGTTATTTTCCCCTATTATTTACCACTGGCAAGTTGTTCACTTCTCATCCTTATTCAAATGAAATAAATAAATTGATGCATACTGTGACACAGGAGACCATGTCATGTATCATCTTGATCTGGGCACTGACTCCATCTGCCTTGTTCAATGCAGATGCCATTGATCATGAATAATCAAATCAAAGTTGATGGTCAGTATGTACAATGTAAGAGTTAGAATTAGATACTTCATCAGGTGAGTGGGTCTCTGATCAATAAGTAATAAAGATGATCAGAAACATTTAATCATGGCTTGACCGTCATCGTCAAATAAAACTTGAATCTAGACATTTAAGTTGGGTGCATGTGTATCCGCAACATCGTTATTTACTTCGATAGGTTGATTTTTTCGAACAAAAAATGTGTTTATTTTACTCTGCGATGCCATCTTCTTTCTGTCAAAACTTTTAACCAACCACGGGAGACTGTTCCAAAATGGAAACGTTTCACACGCTGTAAAATCGGGAATTTTCGGTTAACGAGATGGGAAAGTAGTGAATTCGAAAACAACCAAATGTCATGTTTATTTGCAGATTATTTAACTGACATCGGCCGTAAGCAACTTCAATATCACTTCTACGCATCACCTGTGTTCGCGATGAACAGACAGCGAATAAACGCAAATTATGGATTAAATCTGTCAAAATATACCATAGGTGTATCGATGCTCGACTAATGTACACTTTTTTAGTAAAACATGCGGATGGTGTGGTTTTGATTGATGATATGACACACTAAGAAAATTTATCAAATTTCTTTTTCACGAGTGAGATGACATAGTTACCTCCCTAACACTCTTGATATACTAGTATATCGGCTCTAAATTCAATAATATTCAGAATTATAAAAAGTTAGGTGCCCCTAATGGGCAGGTGGAAGTAAACAGTCATGCACATGACAGACACCACCCACTGTGCATGCGCACACCGGTACTTCCGCTACTAAATATTGGCTGACATAGAAGCAACTATTCAACAACCAAAGGACCAGGCCTGCCGTGGGGTGGCGAGGCCGGGATCCTGTTAGGGAGGTAAGTATGTTATCTCACTCGTGAAAAAGAAATTTGATAAATTTTCTTATTTCACATCATGAGAACATACAATGTACTTACCTCCCTAACACTCTTGATAAAAACCAGAATTTGAAAGTAAATTTGGTGGGAGGGAGGCAAGGTCCTGAAAACCAGCACACCCTCGAAGAGACTAGGCTCTTTGAATTCTCAAGAGATTTAAAACATCTGAAATTGTGACTGAAACACAACCAGGAATAAAATTTTTGCATCGGATAATCGACCGATGAATAGAGATTGATCAAAAGGCAAATGCGCTCCCCACCCCTCTTTCTGAGGAAGGTTAGGAAAAAACGCTGCTCTAAATGACTAGCACATTCGCTAATACTTAATGAAAAGTATTACTAGACATTGGAAAAAGAAGAATTGCTTCTATGTCAAAAAACTCTCTGAAAGAACCACAATTAAGAGACATTAACCATCACCATATTAAAATAAAAAATGACACCATCACCAAGACAAAAAACAAAAATGGTCATAAATACTGACCTCTGATGTCTTGGACGCGGCACTCATCTCTTTCCCCACCGGATGAAGAGAAGTGTACCAGCTAATAGTAGGGATACCCTACCAACAAGTGTGATATTTGTAAATAGCAGAGGAAACTATTTACAAACATAAACCTCTACATTATTTTATTTTCTGAGGACTGAGACGGCGAGCGGGTTAGAAGTGTCACGAAGGTAATGGTCGGTAAAACCTGATTCACAGTGCCACTGGGCTACTGACATGTCTTCAATAGAAACACCATTAAATAATGCTGTGGAAGTTACCACACCACGGACACTATGAGCCTTGGCTCTATCTACTTGGATTCCAATGGCTGTCTTATGACAGAATTGAATACATTCTACTATCCATCTGGAAATAGTGTCTCTTGACGCCCTACCATGGGGTTCAATATATGACAACCATAGGGAACATGGGTCTGTCCGCCAAACCTGAGTTCTTCTCTTGTACTTATTTAAAGCACGGACAGGACACCATACTTTAGCACCAGGATCATATCTGGTTAAGGCAGGTAAAATAATAGGTTTACCCGGATATTTTAAAGATTGATTCTTAGCCAAGAAATTCAATCTTGGTAGAAGCTTAAGGCCTTCACCTGTAACTATATAACGGTCAGGCTCAGCAGACAAGGCATGAATTTCACTGCTGCGTCTGGCTGATGCTGCCGCAACTAAAAATACAGTTTTAAGTGTCAATAATTTTACAGATATAGCACTAAGTGGTTCAAAAGGTTTATCACTCAAAACCTGCAGAACCAGAGAAAGACTCCATGACGGTATCAGTGGAGGATTTCTTGGTCTGAGATTGCCCATACCTTTAATAAGACTATTTAAAACACTTACTTCATCACTTCCCCTCTTTGCCAAGCAAGGGATAACAGTCATTAATGCTGATTTGTATCCAGCAATAGAATTAGGCTTAAGACTATAGGCATCATACAGGTGACAGAGAAAATCAGCTACTACCTGAATAGATGCTTCCATCGGATTGATACATCTCCTTGAGCACCATTCTGCAAATCTGTTGATTTTATAATTATAAGCTCTGGAGGTTGACCCCCTTCTGGCCCTGGCCATGAAATAGGCTGATTGCTCAGAAAAGCCCTCCTTAATCGCGGATTTTTTGATAACATCCATGCAGTCAATTGAAACATTGACGGATTGTTGTGAAGGGTCTTGCCCTGGAAGATAATATTGTCCATCAGAGGCAGAGGAACCGGATTGCAAACCAGAAGGTCCTACAGATCCATAAACCATGATCGGCTTGGCCAATTCGGGGCGATCAGAAGCACTTGGCATTCCTCTTGTTTGATCTTCTGAAGAATCCTTGGAATCAGGATTGTTGGAGGGTATGCGCATGCATACATTCCCTTCCAACTGATAGCTAGCGCATCTATTGCGATAGCGCTTGGATCTGGAATCGGAGAAACGTACATCGTCATCTCCGCATTCTTCTTCATTGCGAACAAATCTATGTTGGGCTTTCCCCAATGATTGAACAGGTGATCCGCCACACATTGATTTAGTTGCCATTCCGTAGGCAGAATACTCATCCTTCGGCTCAATGAGTCTGCTAACAGATTCAGCCTTCCCGGAATATGAACTGCTTTCAAGGTGATCATATGATCCATGCACCAGCAAAGCAGCTTCCATGTCATCATACAGAGGCTGGGCTACTTCATTCCGCCCTGGCGGTTTATGTAACTCACTACTGTAGAGTTGTCTGAACGTATCATCACAAATTTTCCCTCCACTTTTTTTAAGAAGTGTTCCAGGCCTAGAATTACAGCCCGCAATTCTAGCATGTTGATATGTTCCTTTGACCGTTCCAGATTCCAAAGCCCTGATATAGTGGCTTCTTCCAGGCAAGCTCCCCAACCCTCCATCGATGCATCCGTACACATCGTTACGTGAGGGTGGGGAGGGGTAAGCATGACCCCCGCCAGGAGATTTCCTCTCTCCATCCACCAATGAAGGTGATGAATGAGAGGGTCCAACACTTGAATGCGGGAGTCCAGTGATCCTGAACTCTGCGTCCACTTAGCCATGAGAAACAATTGAATCGGCCGCCTGCATAAGGCCGCCTGAGGAGTGACTGGCTCCATTGAAACCATCAGACCTAACATTCTCAGATAGACTCGTGCTAGAATATAACGACTGTTGCAAACCAACTGAATGCACGAGAGGAGATTCTCCACTCTCTCCTGGGATGGATAAACATATACTATCTCCAGATCGAAGAACATACCCAGGTAAACAAACTTCTGGGATGGAGTCAGCTCTGATGTCTAAAAGTTGATTATCTAGCCTAAATCTGTGAGAGTTTTCAAAACTATCTCCAGATTTGCTGTCAAACTTTCTGGGTTGTGTGCTTTCAGCAACCAGTCGTCTATGTAAGTGTGAACAGCTATATTTCTCCTGCGGAGGTATGCCGTGATAGCAACTACTACTCGAGTGAAGCCCCTTGGAGCCGTCGAGATGCCGAATGGAAAAACCTTGAATTCCCATTGGCGTCCCTGAAAAGCAAATCTCAGGAACCGACGAAAACTCCTTGCAATTGGAATGTGGAAATAAGCATCCTTGAGATCTATAGATGCTGTCCACATCCCCTTCTCTAACCCCAACAACACTGATCTTACCGTTTCCACTTTGAAACTCGGTGTGTCTATAAACTTGTTTAGAGGTTTGAGGTTGAGAATTGGTCCCCACCCCCGGTGTTCTTTGCCACAAGAAACATGGTTGAATAGAAGCCTGGGCAATCTTGCGCCGGTTGAATTGCTTCCTTTAGAATTAGAGATTCTATCTTCTCTTCTATGCACAACCGCTTGTCTGGATCTCTTGGAATTTGAGTCCAGACCGGTACCAGAGACAGATGCAATGGCGGACCTCTTATCCATTCGGGACTGTATCCGTGCGAAAGCCATTGCAAGACTAAGCGGTCCTGAATTAACCGCTCCCACTTCTGAATGTGGCAAGTCAAACGACCTCCCACTGGTGCACCTAGGGTTGACCATACATTTTAGAAGTGGGAGTGTCTCTGGTACGAGTGACAACACCCGAGTGGTACTTGTGGTAACAAGAAAAAATTGTATTGCATCAGGCCCGGTTACCACGCGCACCATGGTGCGCGGGCTGCTGTCTGGCTGACTGCGCTTGAGGCACTGGCTGACGTACAACACGCTGCTGCTGGCGCAGCCGACGCGGCCTCTGAAACCGGCCGGCCTGCTGGCCTCTGACAATGCCAGCACCGACACGAGCGTACTGCTGTCGAGCAGCCGAGGGCTGAACACGCACATGTTCTCTGCGCCGCACTTCAAACTGTGCGCGCAGCGCCCTCTGGTTATTCACCAAACTCACTGTCTCTTGGAGGTGCCGACAACCTTCACCTCCAAAGAGACCAGGGCCCACCATTGGCGCTTGCAACAAGCGCGACTTGAGCTCCTGAGACGGGCACAAATTGTCCAATGCAAAAGTGAGCCTCGTTCTCAGCGACTTTGTGACTGACCTAGTCAGACAGTCCAACGCCAGGTTGATGCCATCCTGGATGGCTCGTTGGACTGTCACAGGACTAGGCTGTTGCTGCACCGACGCTGCTACTACCCCTGATAGCAGCTGAGAGACATGCGACAGCGCACTAATCGCCGCTCGTGAACTCTCCTCGGTGTCGCGCAAAGCGGCATTAGCCGAGCGCATAGCGCCCGTGCACAACGCTCCCATGTCAGCACGGGAACCCAGCCGCGTATCTTCCCCCAGAGTGGCGCGGTCGTCTGCGCTCAGTCTGGTGCTAGGCCATATCGAGCATACTGACTAGCAGTAACTCGACATCGTCTAGCAACCTCGCGGGGGCCTTCGCGAGGCGACCTTTCGGTCTGATCGACTCCTCTGCTGCCAAGAACATATCTAAGATATGTTCAGCATACGGCAGAGACAGTCGTGCTGGCCAACGGCTTTTCCTGTAACCATGTCCGAGGGTTACCGGCGGACGTCTCGTCCACAGAGAGCTCTGGTCTAACAGCGAGGAGCCACGCACATGCTTCTGACCAGTCTTCATCCGTGGCTACCTGCGAATTGCCGACGAGCAGCGGGCCCTCGTCATTTTCAATGGCATTCGCAGGTATGGCCGAGGAGGAGGCTATAGACGAACCTGGCTTATCAGGGAATGTATACGGGCCCGCGAGGGCTGGCATAACATTCTCCATAGGCTGACCAGGCACCAAGGCCGCGCTTGTGTGTGGGGGTTCATGCACACCAGCGCAGCCCGGAATGTCAGTATGAGATTCCACCTCTAAGCGTGGAATCTTATACGGACGGCCGTCTGCTCCAAACCGGCCCACAGGCTGAACCATGAAACCTACTCCTGAGGGAACAGTGCCATAGGTGCGAGCGGTCACGCTCCCCATGAGAGGAGTGTAGACGCTCGCATCCATGTCTTCATGGTCATCCTGTGGACCGAGCAGGTAGTCTTCATCATCTTCCTGGTCAGGAAAGTTAGACTCTGGATTAGTAAAGAAAACTAACCCAGACTGACCAGGAGAATGCTCGAAAGCAGATGATGATGGTACTCCGCGAGTGATCGTGGTCAGGCCCCCTGGTCGGGTCCCGCCTGATGCTGCTCGCGCTGCTGGAACACCAGGCGATGCGAACATCAAGCCTGGGTCCAAGACGGCCGTCCCTGGATCACTAAACATTTATCCAAGCTAGTAGGGCATGATCCAGGGATGGGGGCTACCTGCACTGAGGTCGACGCGCAGGAAGTTGAAACACCTGTGCCAGGCAACAAGCCGCGAAGCATGTCAGGCATCAGGTCTTTCAAAGTCCTGCGCATCTCACTCACTAACTCAACCTTGAAGGCCTCGAGCTCACCCTTCTCAGAGGCCTTCTTCTTACCCTCCTTCTTGGTCTTCTTGCCCTCCTCAGCCATCAGCTTAGCCTGGGAACAGAAGAATTCAGAGGTTAGATTCACACCTCCCCCCCACTCTTTACAAATGACACATTTGTTAGTTAGCCTACAAGCTGAACACAGATGGCAAGGGTGGGGGAAGAATCTAGCCTTCATAGGCTTCAGACAGGATGGACATTTCTGAAAGGGAAGGGATACGAATACAATGAGTACGATAGTTTTCAAAGCCTTGTTAATTGACTATTAGTACAAAACAAGAACAAACTCGAGAGAAGACATCCACTTTTATGACAGACAACCCTGACGGGACAGCTGACTTCTCTAGTTAATAAAAACCAATCACAACCAGGGTCCCAAATTAAGAAAGAGAGAGAAAGATTATGACTATCTAGATATCTCTCCAGCATCCTAATAAAGGGTGATGAACACATCACAGACTTCTCTAAACTAAGATTATGACATCAAGGAAAGAGAAAAAACTCTGGTTGATTATGACATCAAACCTCAATACAAAAGCTCCTTCAAGGAGAGGGGATGTCAGAAAAGAATGCAAGAAATATCTAGATATTAAAGACATTCATACCTCCCGAATAATATAATATTAAATTATATATATTCGAGAACCCATGCACACACAAGAGAGAATATAGTGCAATAACAAAAGGCAGCAGAAAATTGTGATTATTTTCAAATAATTATGTGCCATAATTAATAAACTCCCTTAGCCTGAGCACAGGCAACAATCCTCTTGTGCAGGAGAACACGTCCATCCATCCGCCGAGACTCCTCTTCCAGAAGAACTGATGAGGGGGGATGGGACAAAAGGAAGGAGATATTTTATTTATTAATTTATTATATCTCCAACCCGTAGACATATCACGATCATAAGTCACCCTGGGATGTGAACAACCTTCGAGAGAAGAACAGAAATCCTTATTCAGTCATAAGACAAACCTGTAAGCATAAAGCACAAGAGATTAATAGCCCTAGGCGCTGGGGAAAAATTTACAAGGATTCCCAGCGCCTGAAAACGCGGTACCGCCGAAACAAATAAAAATTACAAGTCTTAAATAAATATATGGAACAATATCACCGTAGCGGATGACGAGGAGGACTCCTCCAATACTTTAGCATCAGCCATGATGGATTGGGATGATTTTGTTCTCGAGAATTTTCAGTATAAAGAGCCTGTGAAGATTTTCACATGTTGTTTCTCAGCCAATATATTAGAAAACGGAAGTACTGGTATGCATATGCGCAGTGGGTGGTGTCTGTCATGTGCATGACTGTGTAGTTCCACCTGCCCATTAGGGGCACATAACTTTTTATAATTCTGAATATTACTGAATTTAGAGCCGATATACTAGTATATCAAGAGTGTTAGGGAGGTAAGTATGTTCTCATGATGTGAAAAACTTCGCAGCTTCGCAATACCCTCATCAGTGCTCTAGTAAGAAAGACTACTTCAGGGCTAGTTATAAAACACTATGCGCCCCTAACGTTGTCACATGTACCAATATCTCATCGGCTTTTCGCGGAAATAAAACGCATGTAGCGATTTAATGATTTTCTTTTTGACATTATAAATTTGGTATCACACCGTAGTACAGTCTGTCGCGTCTTTTTATAATTAGTCTATGACTTCGATTAGACGCGATCGCTACTTTCAGGCTTACTGGAAACTACATAAATACGTTCGCGTTTGCAGAAAAGCTGTTCGTCAGCTCCATTTGAGGAATTTGTGATAGTATTATTTTGCGTTCACCATGAAACTCGCCTAGATTTGTGTTTTATTCGCCAGCAGTAAGAATTATTCTCAAATGGGTAGGACGGGCCCTGATTTAAGCAAAGAAAATCTACGTTGCCACTGGCCGAGTTTGTTTGGGCCGAAATCACAGAGATTTGCGTTGTATTATTTATAGTAACCGTTTTCCGTGTAAACACCTGTAACTAAAATAAGTAAGCAGTAACTCTTTTTGCGAATATTTTGGCATATTTATCAGAATTTCATGAAATAGTGAAGATTGATGTTTTTCCACTAAAATATCGGTTCATGGTGAATGTATCACGATACATATTGCAGCTGTATTTGTATCAATGTATTGGTAATACTGCCCATGACTACCAACCGACTGACCAACTTAAACCGGTTACGAGTTGTGACTAAAAATGACAACTGCTACTATTATATGCATATATAAATACTACAAGAATTACATTCACATCTGCATACACGTTTATTATAAGCAAGTGGATCACTTCCTGAGGTTATATAACCTTGTACTTGTCACAAGTGCCATCTGAGATAACACCTATGCTGCTTTAACGTAGCAATAATTCCCAATCAAACTATTTCCAAAATATTCCAGTTTTGGTGAGATCACAATGAAATGCTGACCTGGAATTCCGCCACAATCTATATATATACTCACCTCTCGTCGCTTTTCTCTCTTCTCAATTTTTCTGCTCAATGGCACTATCTTTTTCCTGAAGTAAAATATTTGTTCACGATAAATATTTTCTAGAATTTACAAAAAGCTGTTATCTGGTCAAGATGTGATGGATTCACAAGACAAGTGGCTAAACAATCACATGTCTTATGGAACCATCTACATATAGCACATAACTAGTATTAGAGAACTACCATACATGGACTACACACACATCTACATACGGCAGCTAACTAGTATTAGAGAACCCCCATACATGGACTACACACACATCTACATATGGCAGCTCACACACACACACACACACAACACACACACACACAAACACATGGCAGCTAACTAGTATTAGAGAACACAAACACACACACACATGGCAGCTAACTAGTATTAGAGAACCACAATGCATGGACCACACACATCTACATATGGCAGCTAACTAGTATTAGAGAACCACTATGTGTGGCCCACACACATTTACATATGGCAGCTAACTAGTATTACAGAACCACTATGTGTGGACCACACACATCTACATATGGCAGCTAACTAGTATTAGAGAACCACTATGTGTGGACCACTCACATCTACATATGCCAGCTAACTGGTATTAGAGAACTACTATGTGTGGACCACACACATCTACATATGCCAGCTAACTGGTATTAGAGAGCCACCATACATGGACCACCACACACAGTATCATCTGGAGGGGTGGGGCAGTTTTGTCACAAATTGACATTGAATGAGACTGTAACACTTAACTGGTAAAGGTAGCCAAAAATGGCAACTATCGTCTTGAGAAATGTTAATTTACCGGCTTAGACCACTACATGTATTTTTCAAAGTGTGTTGCCACATGAATGGGAGGCCAATCATTCTAGTGGTAAGCTATCAAAAATAGTATTCTCTTGGGCTGTAAAAGGATAGTCACTAAACACAAACTTGTATATTCTTCAGCAATCTGGTCCAGTTAAGTAGAGAAATGCTGGTAAATCTCATCAGTAAGCATTTCTGAACATTTGCTTGGCAAACTCAGCAACATTCAGATTAATTAGAGACTGCTATTCTATCTCAGGTCTCTGGTCAGTTTTCTTTAGTCTCTGTACAGAAACACTTCTTGTCCATAAACCATAAAATTAGTGTCTGTCATGTCTGGGTTTTTCTTCTTCTTCTTTCTGTGTCACACTTGGAGAGCCGTTCTCAAGATGAAATCTGTGGTTTTCTGCAGTTCTTTCACAGGCCCATACAGCTTTTCAAGAAAAGGTTGACAAAGGCCAGATCTCTTCTCTCAGCAGCTGATACGTACTGCAACACTGAAGTATGTGCTCTGTGGTCTGTTCTGCTTCTCCACAAGGACAAGCGGGCGATGTCGTAAGGTGGAACCGCCTGTACATGTGTTGGTTTAGCCTGCCAGCTAATGAAATGACCCTTGGGTTTTTCTAATTGTCTACATTTTGGAAGTGTATGGGTCTGTGTGACCCACCTTTCTAAATCTAACATTGTGAGAATGAGTACTAGACCAGGCTTTATAGTGATACAAATGTACCTGTATGAATACTAGACCAGCCTCTATATTGATACCTGTATGAATATTACACCAGTCTATTTACACCTTGACCTTAATGTACTTACGATCGCTTTAATGTGAGCTTTCTGATGCGTATCAAATACTGAGTGATCTTTGTGAATCTCTGCTTACATTTATGTTTTACAAACCTGTAACAAACAATTATAACTAGTCACACATCTGTCTAGACGAGAGATCAGTGAGAATGAGGAATGTAAAGATATAACATTATTTAAATTCGGTAACTAATCTTTAACTAGCTGAATTAGGCATCAGATATAAATACATGTATCTTAATCACATTTCTGAAGACGTCGGCAATCAACATAACTCGGCAATCAATAGAACCATAGCATTGTCACATGACATGCACATTCAACAGATAGTGTAGCTGGGGACCAGCCAAATGGGGGTAATAGCATCAGTGTGGGACCAGTCAAACAGGGGTAATGCCATCAGTGTGGCTGGGAACCAGTCAACTGTGGGTAATGGTGTCAGTGTAGCTGAGGGATCAGGAAAATGTGGTAATGGCATCAGTGTAGCTGGGGACCAGACACATGTGGGTAATGGCATCAGTATGGATGAGGAGTAAACGTGGTTACAGATGTCAGTGTGGGTGAGGGCCAGCAAACATGGTTACTGATGTCAGTGTTGATGGGGACCCAGCAAACAGAGCTATTGATGTCAGTGTGGGTGAGGGCCCAGCAAACATGGTTACTGATGTCAGTGTGGGTGAGGACCCAGCAAACATGGTTACTGATGTCAGTGTGGGTGAGGACACAGCAAACATGGTTACTGATGTCAGTGTGGGTGAGGACCCAGCAAATGTGGTTACTGATATCAGTGTGGATGAGGACCCAGCAAACATGGTTACTGATGTCAGTGTGGGTGAGGACCCAGCAAATGTGGTTACTGATATCAGTGTGGATGAGGACCCAGCAAACATGGTTACTGATGTCGTTGTTGATTGGGACCCAGCAAACATGTTTACTGATGTCAGTGTTGGTGAGGGCCCAGCAAACATGGTTACTGATGTCAGTCAGGGTGAGGGCCCAGCAAACAAGGTTACTGATGTCAGTGTGGGTAAGGACCCAGGAAATCCGGTTTCTGATTAAGTGTGGATGGGGACCCAGCAAACATGGTTAGTGATGTCAGTGTGGCTATGGACCCAGCAAACATGGTTAGTGATATTAGTGTGGATGTGGACCCAGCAAACGTGGTTATTTATACCTGTGTCGCTGGGGACCCAGAAAACGTGGTTAGTGATGTCAGTGTGGGTGGGGACTCAAAAACCTTGGTTAGTGATGTTGGTGTGGAGGGGGACCCAGCAAATGTGGCTAGTAATGTACGTGTTGGTGGGGACCCAGAAAAGGTGGCTAGTAATGTAAGTGTGGATGGGGACACAGAAAATGTGGCTAGTAATGTAAGTGTGGGTGGGGACACAGAAAATGTGGCTAGTAATGTAAGTGTGGATGGAACACAGAAAATGTGGCTAGTAATGTAAGTGTTGGTGGGGACCCAGAAAATGTGGCTAGTAATCTAAGTGTTGGTGGAGACACAGAAAATGTGGCTAGTAATGTAAGTGTGGGTGGGGACACAGAACATGTGGCTAGTAATTTAAGTGTGGGTGGGGACACAGAAAATGTGGCTAGTAATGTAAGTGTTGGTGGGGACCCAGAAAATGTGGCTAGTAATATAAGTGTGGGTGGGGACACAGAAAATGTGGCTAGTAATGTAAGTGTGGGTGGGGACACAGAAAATGTGGCTAGTAATGTAAGTGTTGGTGGGGACACAGAAAATGTGGCTAGTAATGTAAGTGTTGGTGGGGACACAGAAAGTGTGGCTAGTAATGTAAGTATGGGTGGGGACACAGAAAATGTGGACAGTGACGTCAGTGTGAATGGGGATCAGGCAAATATGGGTAGTGTACGAGTCATGTTGGTGGTAAGGTGGTAACAGCTCTCCAAACCGGAGATGGATTTACTGGGAGATCAGTATAATCAACTGGTTACCTCCCTTGATGATAACTGTGAGATACAGGCGACATACAATCTGCTTTTACAGTGACTGACAGGACTGATGGCTGGGTGAATGTTTAATGACATTACTGATGGCTGGGTGAATGTTTACTGATATGACTGATGGCCGGGTGGATGTTTACCCGGGCAGTAGATGAGACGACTGATGGCTGGGTGGATATTTACCTGGCCAGTAGATGAGATGACTGATGGTTGGGTGAAGGTTTACCTGGGCCAGTAGATGAGGTGATTGATGGCTGGGTGGGTGTTTATTGACATGACTGATTGCTGGGTGGATGTTTACCTGGCCCAGTACATGAGATGACTGGGCAGATGTTTACCTGGGCAGTAGATGAGATGACTGATGGCTGGGCCAGTAGATGAAATGAATGTTTACCTGGGCCAGTAGTTGAGATGACTGATGGCTGGGTGGATGTTTACCTGGGCAGTAGATGAGATGACCAATGGCTGGGTGGATGTTTACTGACATGACTGATGGCCGGGTGGATGTTTACTGACATGATTGATGGCTGGGTGAATGTTTACTGACAGGACTGATGGCTGGGTGAATGTTTAATGACATGACCGATGGCTGGGTGAATGTTTACTGACATGACTGATGGCTGAAAGGATGTTTACTGACATGACCGATAGCTGGGTGGATGTTTACTGACATGACTGATGGCTGGGTGGATGTTTACTGACATGATTGATGGCTGGGTGAATGTTTACTGACAGGACTGATGGCTGGGTGAATGTTTACCTGACATGACTGATGGCTGGGTGAATGTTTAATGACATGACTGATGGCTGGGTGGATGTTTACTGACATGACTGATGGCTGGGTGGATGTTTACTGACATGACCGATGGCTGGGTGAATGTTTACTGACATGATTGATGGCTTGGTGAATGTTTACTGACATGACCGATGGCTGGGTGGATGTTTACTGACATGACTGATGGCTGGGTGGATGTTTACTGACATGACCGATGGCTGGGTGGATGTTTACTGACATGACTGATGGCTGGGTGGATGTTTACTGACATGACTGATGGCTGGGTGGATGTTTACCGACATGACTGATGGCTGGGTGAATGTTTACTGACAGGACCGATGGCTGGGTGAATGTTTACTGACATGACCGATGGCTGGGTGGATGTTTACTGACATGACTGATGGCTGGGTGGATGTTTACTGACATGACTAATGGCTGGGTGGATGTTTACTGACATGACTGATGGCTGGGTGAATGTTTACTGACAGGACTGATGGCTGGGTGGATGTTTACTGACATGACTGATGGCTGGGTGAATGTTTACTGACATGACTGATGGCTGGGTGAATGTTTACTGACAGGACTGATGGCTGGGTGAATGTTTACCTGACATGACTGATTGCTGGAGGGATGTTTACTGACATGATTGATGGCTGGGTGAATGCTTACTGGCAGGACTGATGGCTGGGTGAATGTTTGCTGACGTGACTGATGGCTGGAGGGATGTTTACTGACATGACTGATGGCTGGGTGGATGTTTACTGACATGACCGATTACTGGGTGGATGTTTACTGACATGACCGATGGCTGGGTGGATGTTTACATGGGCCAGTAGATGAGATGACTGATGGCTGGGTGGATATTTACCTGAGATAACTGATGGCTGGGTGGATGTTTACTGACATGACTGATGGCTGGGTGAATGTTTACTGACATGACTGATGGCTGGGTGGATGTTTACTGACATGACTGATGGCCGGGTGGATGTTTACTGACATGATTGATGGCTGGGTGAATGTTTACTGACAGGACTGATGGCTGGGTGAATGTTTAATGACATGACCGATGGCTGGGTGAATGTTTACTGACATGACTGATGGCTGAAAGGATGTTTACTGACATGACCGATAGCTGGGTGGATGTTTACTGACATGACTGATGGCTGGGTGGATGTTTACTGACATGATTGATGGCTGGGTGAATGTTTACTGACAGGACTGATGGCTGGGTGAATGTTTACCTGACATGACTGATGGCTGGGTGAATGTTTAATGACATGACTGATGGCTGGGTGGATGTTTACTGACATGACTGATGGCTGGGTGGATGTTTACTGACATGACCGATGGCTGGGTGAATGTTTACTGACATGATTGATGGCTTGGTGAATGTTTACTGACATGACCGATGGCTGGGTGGATGTTTACTGACATGACTGATTGCTGGGTGAATGCTTACTGACATGACTGATTGCTGGGTGAAGGTTTGCTGACATGACTGATGGCTGGAGGGATGTTTACTGACATGACTAATGGCTGGGTGGATGTTTACTGACATGACTGATGGCTGGGTGGATGTTTACTGACATGACTGATGGCTCGGTGAATGTTTACTGACATGACTGATTGCTGGGTGAAGGTTTGCTGACATGACTGATGGCTGGAGGGATGTTTACTGACATGACTGATGGTTGGGTGGATGTTTACTGACATGACTGATGGCTGGGTGAATGTTTACTGACATGACTGATGGCTGGGTGGATGTTTACTGACATGACTGATGGCTGGGTGAATGTTTACTGACATGACTGATGGCTGGGTGAATGTTTACTGACATGACTGATGGCTGGGTGAATGTTTACTGATATGACTGATGGCCGGGTGGATGTTTACCCGGGCAGTAGATGAGACGACTGATGGCTGGGTGGATATTTACCTGGCTAGTAGATGAGATGACTGATGGTTGGGTGAAGGTTTACCTGGGCCAGTAGATGAGGTGATTGATGGCTGGGTGGGTGTTTATTGACATGACTGATTGCTGGGTGGATGTTTACCTGGCCCAGTACATGAGATGACTGGGCAGATGTTTACCTGGGCAGTAGATGAGATGACTGATGGCTGGGCCAGTAGATGAAATGAATGTTTACCTGGGCCAGTAGTTGAGATGACTGATGGCTGGGTGGATGTTTACCTGGGCAGTAGATGAGATGACCAATGGCTGGGTGGATGTTTACTGACATGACTGATGGCCGGGTGGATGTTTACTGACATGATTGATGGCTGGGTGAATGTTTACTGACAGGACTGATGGCTGGGTGAATGTTTAATGACATGACCGATGGCTGGGTGAATGTTTACTGACATGACTGATGGCTGAAAGGATGTTTACTGACATGACCGATAGCTGGGTGGATGTTTACTGACATGACTGATGGCTGGGTGGATGTTTACTGACATGATTGATGGCTGGGTGAATGTTTACTGACAGGACTGATGGCTGGGTGAATGTTTACCTGACATGACTGATGGCTGGGTGAATGTTTAATGACATGACTGATGGCTGGGTGGATGTTTACTGACATGACTGATGGCTGGGTGGATGTTTACTGACATGACCGATGGCTGGGTGAATGTTTACTGACATGATTGATGGCTTGGTGAATGTTTACTGACATGACCGATGGCTGGGTGGATGTTTACTGACATGACTGATGGCTGGGTGAATGTTTACTGACATGATTGATGGCTGGGTGAATGTTTACTGATATGACCGATGGCTGGGTGGATGTTTACTGACATGACTGATGGCTGGGTGGATGTTTACTGACATGACTGATGGCTGGGTGGATGTTTACCGACATGACTGATGGCTGGGTGAATGTTTACTGACAGGACCGATGGCTGGGTGAATGTTTACTGACATGACCGATGGCTGGGTGGATGTTTACTGACATGACTGATGGCTGGGTGGATGTTTACTGACATGACTGATGGCTGGGTGGATGTTTACTGACATGACTGATGGCTGGGTGGATGTTTACTGACATGACTGATGGCTGGGTGAATGTTTACTGACATGACTGATGGCTGGGTGAATGTTTACTGACAGGACTGATGGCTGGGTGAATGTTTACCTGACATGACTGATTGCTGGGTGAATGCTTACTGACATGACTGATTGCTGGGTGAAGGTTTGCTGACATGACTGATGGCTGGAGGGATGTTTACTGACATGACTAATGGCTGGGTGGATGTTTACTGACATGACTGATGGCTGGGTGGATGTTTACTGACATGACTGATGGCTCGGTGAATGTTTACTGACATGACTGATTGCTGGGTGAAGGTTTGCTGACATGACTGATGGCTGGAGGGATGTTTACTGACATGACTGATGGTTGGGTGGATGTTTACTGACATGACTGATGGTTGGGTGAATGTTTACTGACATGACTGATGGCTGGGTGGATGTTTACTGACATGACTGATGGCTGGGTGAATGTTTACTGACATGACTGATGGCTGGGTGAATGTTTACTGACATGACTGATGGCTGGGTGAATGTTTACTGACAGGACTGATGGCTGGGTGGATGTTTACTGACATGACTGATGGCTGGGTGAATGTTTACTGACATGACTGATGGCTGGGTGAATGTTTACTGACAGGACTGATGGCTGGGTGAATGTTTACCTGACATGACTGATTGCTGGAGGGATGTTTACTGACATGATTGATGGCTGGGTGAATGCTTACTGGCAGGACTGATGGCTGGGTGAATGTTTGCTGACGTGACTGATGGCTGGAGGGATGTTTACTGACATGACTGATGGCTGGGTGGATGTTTACTGACATGACCGATTACTGGGTGGATGTTTACTGACATGACCGATGGCTGGGTGGATGTTTACATGGGCCAGTAGATGAGATGACTGATGGCTGGGTGGATATTTACCTGAGATAACTGATGGCTGGGTGGATGTTTACTGACATGACTGATGGCTGGGTGAATGTTTACTGACATGACTGATGGCTGGGTGGATGTTTACTGACATGACTGATGGCCGGGTGGATGTTTACTGACATGATTGATGGCTGGGTGAATGTTTACTGACAGGACTGATGGCTGGGTGAATGTTTACTGACAGGACCGATGGCTGGGTGAATGTTTACTGATATGACCGATGGCTGGGTGGATGTTTACTGACATGACTGATGGCTGGGTGGATGTTTACCGACATGACTGATGGCTGGGTGAATGTTTACTGACAGGACCGATGGCTGGGTGAATGTTTACTGACATGACCGATGGCTGGGTGGATGTTTACTGACATGACTGATGGCTGGGTGAATGTTTACTGACATGACTGATGGCTGGGTGGATGTTTACCGACATGACTGATGGCTGGAGGGATGTTTACTGACATGACTAATGGCTGGGTGGATGTTTACTGACATGACTGATGGCTGGGTGGATGTTTACTGACATGACTGATGGCTCGGTGAATGTTTACTGACATGACTGATTGCTGGGTGAAGGTTTGCTGACATGACTGATGGCTGGAGGGATGTTTACTGACATGACTGATGGTTGGGTGGATGTTTACTGACATGACTGATGGTTGGGTGAATGTTTACTGACATGACTGATGGCTGGGTGGATGTTTACTGACATGACTGATGGCTGGGTGAATGTTTACTGACATGACTGATGGCTGGGTGAATGTTTACTGACATGACTGATGGCTGGGTGAATGTTTACTGACAGGACTGATGGCTGGGTGGATGTTTACTGACATGACTGATGGCTGGGTGAATGTTTACTGACATGACTGATGGCTGGGTGAATGTTTACTGACAGGACTGATGGCTGGGTGAATGTTTACCTGACATGACTGATTGCTGGAGGGATGTTTACTGACATGATTGATGGCTGGGTGAATGCTTACTGGCAGGACTGATGGCTGGGTGAATGTTTGCTGACGTGACTGATGGCTGGAGGGATGTTTACTGACATGACTGATGGCTGGGTGGATGTTTACTGACATGACCGATTACTGGGTGGATGTTTACTGACATGACCGATGGCTGGGTGGATGTTTACATGGGCCAGTAGATGAGATGACTGATGGCTGGGTGGATATTTACCTGAGATAACTGATGGCTGGGTGGATGTTTACTGACATGACTGATGGCTGGGTGAATGTTTACTGACATGACTGATGGCTGGGTGGATGTTTACTGACATGACTGATGGCCGGGTGGATGTTTACTGACATGATTGATGGCTGGGTGAATGTTTACTGACAGGACTGATGGCTGGGTGAATGTTTACTGATATGACCGATGGCTGGGTGGATGTTTACTGACATGACTGATGGCTGGGTGAATGTTTACTGACATGACTGATGGCTGGGTGGATGTTTACTGACATGACTGATGGCCGGGTGGATGTTTACTGACATGATTGATGGCTGGGTGAATGTTTACTGACAGGACTGATGGCTGGGTGAATGTTTACTGATATGACCGATGGCTGGGTGGATGTTTACTGACATGACTGATGGCTGGGTGGATGTTTACTGACATGACTGATGGCTGGGTGGATGTTTACCGACATGACTGATGGCTGGGTGAATGTTTACTGACAGGACCGATGGCTGGGTGAATGTTTACTGACATGACCGATGGCTGGGTGGATGTTTACTGACATGACTGATGGCTGGGTGAATGTTTACTGACAGGACTGATGGCTGGGTGAATGTTTACCTGACATGACTGATTGCTGGGTGAATGCTTACTGACATGACTGATTGCTGGGTGAAGGTTTGCTGACATGACTGATGGCTGGAGGGATGTTTACTGACATGACTAATGGCTGGGTGGATGTTTACTGACATGACTGATGGCTGGGTGGATGTTTACTGACATGACTGATGGCTCGGTGAATGTTTACTGACATGACTGATTGCTGGGTGAAGGTTTGCTGACATGACTGATGGCTGGAGGGATGTTTACTGACATGACTGATGGTTGGGTGGATGTTTACTGACATGACTGATGGCTGGGTGAATGTTTACTGACATGACTGATGGCTGGGTGGATGTTTACTGACATGACTGATGGCTGGGTGAATGTTTACTGACATGACTGATGGCTGGGTGAATGTTTACTGACATGACTGATGGCTGGGTGAATGTTTACTGACAGGACTGATGGCTGGGTGGATGTTTACTGACATGACTGATGGCTGGGTGAATGTTTACTGACATGACTGATGGCTGGGTGAATGTTTACTGACAGGACTGATGGCTGGGTGAATGTTTACCTGACATGACTGATTGCTGGAGGGATGTTTACTGACATGATTGATGGCTGGGTGAATGCTTACTGGCAGGACTGATGGCTGGGTGAATGTTTGCTGACGTGACTGATGGCTGGAGGGATGTTTACTGACATGACTGATGGCTGGGTGGATGTTTACTGACATGACCGATTACTGGGTGGATGTTTACTGACATGACCGATGGCTGGGTGGATGTTTACATGGGCCAGTAGATGAGATGACTGATGGCTGGGTGGATATTTACCTGAGATAACTGATGGCTGGGTGGATGTTTACTGACATGACTGATGGCTGGGTGAATGTTTACTGACATGACTGATGGCTGGGTGGATGTTTACTGACATGACTGATGGCCGGGTGGATGTTTACTGACATGATTGATGGCTGGGTGAATGTTTACTGACAGGACTGATGGCTGGGTGAATGTTTACTGATATGACCGATGGCTGGGTGGATGTTTACTGACATGACTGATGGCTGGGTGGATGTTTACGGACATGACTGATGGCTGGGTGGATGTTTACCGACATGACTGATGGCTGGGTGAATGTTTACTGACAGGACCGATGGCTGGGTGAATGTTTACTGACATGACCGATGGCTGGGTGGATGTTTACTGACATGACTGATGGCTGGGTGAATGTTTACTGACAGGACTGATGGCTGGGTGAATGTTTACCTGACATGACTGATTGCTGGGTGAATGCTTACTGACATGACTGATTGCTGGGTGAAGGTTTGCTGACATGACTGATGGCTGGAGGGATGTTTACTGACATGACTAATGGCTGGGTGGATGTTTACTGACATGACTGATGGCTGGGTGGATGTTTACTGACATGACTGATGGCTCGGTGAATGTTTACTGACATGACTGATTGCTGGGTGAATGTTTACTGACATGACTGATGGCTGAAAGGATGTTTACTGACATGACCGATAGCTGGGTGGATGTTTACTGACATGACTGATGGCTGGGTGGATGTTTACTGACATGATTGATGGCTGGGTGAATGTTTACTGACAGGACTGATGGCTGGGTGAATGTTTACCTGACATGACTGATGGCTGGGTGAATGTTTAATGACATGACTGATGGCTGGGTGGATGTTTACTGACATGACTGATGGCTGGGTGGATGTTTACTGACATGACCGATGGCTGGGTGAATGTTTACTGACATGATTGATGGCTTGGTGAATGTTTACTGACATGACCGATGGCTGGGTGGATGTTTACTGACATGACTGATGGCTGGGTGAATGTTTACTGACATGATTGATGGCTGGGTGAATGTTTACTGATATGACCGATGGCTGGGTGGATGTTTACTGACATGACTGATGGCTGGGTGGATGTTTACTGACATGACTGATGGCTGGGTGGATGTTTACCGACATGACTGATGGCTGGGTGAATGTTTACTGACAGGACCGATGGCTGGGTGAATGTTTACTGACATGACCGATGGCTGGGTGGATGTTTACTGACATGACTGATGGCTGGGTGGATGTTTACTGACATGACTGATGGCTGGGTGGATGTTTACTGACATGACTGATGGCTGGGTGGATGTTTACTGACATGACTGATGGCTGGGTGAATGTTTACTGACATGACTGATGGCTGGGTGAATGTTTACTGACAGGACTGATGGCTGGGTGAATGTTTACCTGACATGACTGATTGCTGGGTGAATGCTTACTGACATGACTGATTGCTGGGTGAAGGTTTGCTGACATGACTGATGGCTGGAGGGATGTTTACTGACATGACTAATGGCTGGGTGGATGTTTACTGACATGACTGATGGCTGGGTGGATGTTTACTGACATGACTGATGGCTCGGTGAATGTTTACTGACATGACTGATTGCTGGGTGAAGGTTTGCTGACATGACTGATGGCTGGAGGGATGTTTACTGACATGACTGATGGTTGGGTGGATGTTTACTGACATGACTGATGGTTGGGTGAATGTTTACTGACATGACTGATGGCTGGGTGGATGTTTACTGACATGACTGATGGCTGGGTGAATGTTTACTGACATGACTGATGGCTGGGTGAATGTTTACTGACATGACTGATGGCTGGGTGAATGTTTACTGACAGGACTGATGGCTGGGTGGATGTTTACTGACATGACTGATGGCTGGGTGAATGTTTACTGACATGACTGATGGCTGGGTGAATGTTTACTGACAGGACTGATGGCTGGGTGAATGTTTACCTGACATGACTGATTGCTGGAGGGATGTTTACTGACATGATTGATGGCTGGGTGAATGCTTACTGGCAGGACTGATGGCTGGGTGAATGTTTGCTGACGTGACTGATGGCTGGAGGGATGTTTACTGACATGACTGATGGCTGGGTGGATGTTTACTGACATGACCGATTACTGGGTGGATGTTTACTGACATGACCGATGGCTGGGTGGATGTTTACATGGGCCAGTAGATGAGATGACTGATGGCTGGGTGGATATTTACCTGAGATAACTGATGGCTGGGTGGATGTTTACTGACATGACTGATGGCTGGGTGAATGTTTACTGACATGACTGATGGCTGGGTGGATGTTTACTGACATGACTGATGGCCGGGTGGATGTTTACTGACATGATTGATGGCTGGGTGAATGTTTACTGACAGGACTGATGGCTGGGTGAATGTTTACTGATATGACCGATGGCTGGGTGGATGTTTACTGACATGACTGATGGCTGGGTGGATGTTTACTGACATGACTGATGGCTGGGTGGATGTTTACCGACATGACTGATGGCTGGGTGAATGTTTACTGACAGGACCGATGGCTGGGTGAATGTTTACTGACATGACCGATGGCTGGGTGGATGTTTACTGACATGACTGATGGCTGGGTGAATGTTTACTGACAGGACTGATGGCTGGGTGAATGTTTACCTGACATGACTGATTGCTGGGTGAATGCTTACTGACATGACTGATTGCTGGGTGAAGGTTTGCTGACATGACTGATGGCTGGAGGGATGTTTACTGACATGACTAATGGCTGGGTGGATGTTTACTGACATGACTGATGGCTGGGTGGATGTTTACTGACATGACTGATGGCTCGGTGAATGTTTACTGACATGACTGATTGCTGGGTGAAGGTTTGCTGACATGACTGATGGCTGGAGGGATGTTTACTGACATGACTGATGGTTGGGTGGATGTTTACTGACATGACTGATGGCTGGGTGAATGTTTACTGACATGACTGATGGCTGGGTGGATGTTTACTGACATGACTGATGGCTGGGTGAATGTTTACTGACATGACTGATGGCTGGGTGAATGTTTACTGACATGACTGATGGCTGGGTGAATGTTTACTGACAGGACTGATGGCTGGGTGGATGTTTACTGACATGACTGATGGCTGGGTGAATGTTTACTGACATGACTGATGGCTGGGTGAATGTTTACTGACAGGACTGATGGCTGGGTGAATGTTTACCTGACATGACTGATTGCTGGAGGGATGTTTACTGACATGATTGATGGCTGGGTGAATGCTTACTGGCAGGACTGATGGCTGGGTGAATGTTTGCTGACGTGACTGATGGCTGGAGGGATGTTTACTGACATGACTGATGGCTGGGTGGATGTTTACTGACATGACCGATTACTGGGTGGATGTTTACTGACATGACCGATGGCTGGGTGGATGTTTACATGGGCCAGTAGATGAGATGACTGATGGCTGGGTGGATATTTACCTGAGATAACTGATGGCTGGGTGGATGTTTACTGACATGACTGATGGCTGGGTGAATGTTTACTGACATGACTGATGGCTGGGTGGATGTTTACTGACATGACTGATGGCCGGGTGGATGTTTACTGACATGATTGATGGCTGGGTGAATGTTTACTGACAGGACTGATGGCTGGGTGAATGTTTACTGATATGACCGATGGCTGGGTGGATGTTTACTGACATGCCTGATGGCTGGGTGGATGTTTACGGACATGACTGATGGCTGGGTGGATGTTTACCGACATGACTGATGGCTGGGTGAATGTTTACTGACAGGACCGATGGCTGGGTGAATGTTTACTGACATGACCGATGGCTGGGTGGATGTTTACTGACATGACTGATGGCTGGGTGAATGTTTACTGACAGGACTGATGGCTGGGTGAATGTTTACCTGACATGACTGATTGCTGGGTGAATGCTTACTGACATGACTGATTGCTGGGTGAAGGTTTGCTGACATGACTGATGGCTGGAGGGATGTTTACTGACATGACTAATGGCTGGGTGGATGTTTACTGACATGACTGATGGCTGGGTGGATGTTTACTGACATGACTGATGGCTCGGTGAATGTTTACTGACATGACTGATTGCTGGGTGAAGGTTTGCTGACATGACTGATGGCTGGAGGGATGTTTACTGACATGACTGATGGTTGGGTGGATGTTTACTGACATGACTGATGGCTGGGTGAATGTTTACTGACATGACTGATGGCTGGGTGGATGTTTACTGACATGACTGATGGCTGGGTGAATGTTTACTGACATAACTGATGGCTGGGTGAATGTTTACTGACATGACTGATGGCTGGGTGAATGTTTACTGACAGGACTGATGGCTGGGTGGATGTTTACTGACATGACTGATGGCTGGGTGAATGTTTACTGACATGACTGATGGCTGGGTGAATGTTTACTGACAGGACTGATGGCTGGGTGAATGTTTACCTGACATGACTGATTGCTGGAAGGATGTTTACTGACATGATTGATGGCTGGGTGAATGCTTACTGGCAGGACTGATGGCTGGGTGAATGTTTGCTGACGTGACTGATGGCTGGAGGGATGTTTACTGACATGACTGATGGCTGGGTGGATGTTTACTGACATGACCGATTACTGGGTGGATGTTTACTGACATGACCGATGGCTGGGTGGATGTTTACATGGGCCAGTAGATGAGATGACTGATGGCTGGGTGGATATTTACCTGAGATAACTGATGGCTGGGTGGATGTTTACTGACATGACTGATGGCTGGGTGAATGTTTACTGACATGACTGATGGATGGGTGGATGTTTACTGACATGACTGATGGCCGGGTGGATGTTTACTGACATGATTGATGGCTGGGTGAATGTTTACTGACAGGACTGATGGCTGGGTGAATGTTTAATGACATGACCGATGGCTGGGTGAATGTTTACTGACATGACTGATGGCTGAAAGGATGTTTACTGACATGACCGATAGCTGGGTGGATGTTTACTGACATGACTGATGGCTGGGTGGATGTTTACTGACATGATTGATGGCTGGGTGAATGTTTACTGACAGGACTGATGGCTGGGTGAATGTTTACCTGACATGACTGATGGCTGGGTGAATGTTTAATGACATGACTGATGGCTGGGTGGATGTTTACTGACATGACTGATGGCTGGGTGGATGTTTACTGACATGACCGATGGCTGGGTGAATGTTTACTGACATGATTGATGGCTTGGTGAATGTTTACTGACATGACCGATGGCTGGGTGGATGTTTACTGACATGACTGATGGCTGGGTGAATGTTTACTGACATGATTGATGGCTGGGTGAATGTTTACTGATATGACCGATGGCTGGGTGGATGTTTACTGACATGACTGATGGCTGGGTGGATGTTTACTGACATGACTGATGGCTGGGTGGATGTTTACCGACATGACTGATGGCTGGGTGAATGTTTACTGACAGGACCGATGGCTGGGTGAATATTTACTGACATGACCGATGGCTGGGTGGATGTTTACTGACATGACTGATGGCTGGGTGGATGTTTACTGACATGACTAATGGCTGGGTGGATGTTTACTGACATGACTGATGGCTGGGTGGATGTTTACTGACATGACTGATGGCTGGGTGAATGTTTACTGACATGACTGATGGCTGGGTGAATGTTTACTGACAGGACTGATGGCTGGGTGAATGTTTACCTGACATGACTGATTGCTGGGTGAATGCTTACTGACATGACTGATTGCTGGGTGAAGGTTTGCTGACATGACTGATGGCTGGAGGGATGTTTACTGACATGACTAATGGCTGGGTGGATGTTTACTGACATGACTGATGGCTGGGTGGATGTTTACTGACATGACTGATGGCTCGGTGAATGTTTACTGACATGACTGATTGCTGGGTGAAGGTTTGCTGACATGACTGATGGCTGGAGGGATGTTTACTGACATGACTGATGGTTGGGTGGATGTTTACTGACATGACTGATGGCTGGGTGAATGTTTACTGACATGACTGATGGCTGGGTGGATGTTTACTGACATGACTGATGGCTGGGTGAATGTTTACTGACATGACTGATGGCTGGGTGAATGTTTACTGACATGACTGATGGCTGGGTGAATGTTTACTGACAGGACTGATGGCTGGGTGGATGTTTACTGACATGACTGATGGCTGGGTGAATGTTTACTGACATGACTGATGGCTGGGTGAATGTTTACTGACAGGACTGATGGCTGGGTGAATGTTTACCTGACATGACTGATTGCTGGAGGGATGTTTACTGACATGATTGATGGCTGGGTGAATGCTTACTGGCAGGACTGATGGCTGGGTGAATGTTTGCTGACGTGACTGATGGCTGGAGGGATGTTTACTGACATGACTGATGGCTGGGTGGATGTTTACTGACATGACCGATTACTGGGTGGATGTTTACTGACATGACCGATGGCTGGGTGGATGTTTACATGGGCCAGTAGATGAGATGACTGATGGCTGGGTGGATATTTACCTGAGATAACTGATGGCTGGGTGGATGTTTACTGACATGACTGATGGCTGGGTGAATGTTTACTGACATGACTGATGGCTGGGTGGATGTTTACCTGACATGACTGATGGCTTGGTGAATGTTTACATGGGCCAGTAGATGAGATGACTGATGGCTGGGTGAATGTTTACCTGGGCCAGTAGATGAGATGTCTATCAATCTGTTCTATAGCTTTCTCAAAATTCCGTGATAGTTTCACTTTCTCCCATAATCTGCGAGGAAATGCTGCTCTCTCAACCGTCTTCATATACAAGAAGATAACGCCTAAAGAGAATGTTTTAAGAAAAGTACAGTATAATTATATTACATTGATCAATGTGGCACACTCAAGCATCAAACAATACAGTATAATTATATTTCATTAATCAATGTGGCACACTCAAGCATCAAACAATACAGTATAATTATATTTCATTGATCAATGTGGCACACTCAAGCATCAAACAATACAGTATAATTATATTACATTGATCAAGGTGGCACACTCAAGCATCAATCAATACAGTTTAATTATATTACATTGATCAACGTGGCACACTCAAGTATCAATCAATACAGTTTACTTATATTACATTGATCAATGTGGCACACTCAAGTATCAATCAATACAGTATAATTATATTACATTGATCAATGTGGCACACTCAAGCATCATACAATACAGTATAATTATATTTCATTGATCAATGTGGCACACTCAAGCATCAATCAATACAGTATAATCATATTACATTGATCAAGGTGGCACACTCAAGCATCAATCAATACAGTTTAATTATATTACATTGATCAACGTGGCACACTCAAGTATCAATCAATACAGTTTACTTATATTACAGTGATCAACGTGGCACACTCAAGTATCAATCAATACAGTATAATTATATTACATTGATCAATGTGGCACACTCAAGTATCAATCAATACAGTTTAATTATATTTCATTGATCAATGTGGCACACTCAAGCATCAAACAATACAGTATAATTATATTACATTGATCAATGTGGCACACTCAAGCATCAATCAATACAGTATAATTATATTACATTGATCAAGGTGGCACACTCAAGTATCAATCAAACAACATCACATTACATTGATCAATGTGGCACACTCAAGTATCAATCAATACAGTATAATTATATTACATTGATCAATGTGGCACACTCAAGTATCAATCAATACAGTTTAATTATATTACATTAATCAACGTGGCACACTCAAGCATCAATCAATACAGTTTACGTATATTACATTGATCAATGTGGCACACTCAAGTATCGATCAATACAGTTTAATTATATTACATTGATCAATGTGGCACACTCAAGTATCAATCAAACAACATCACATTACATTGATCAATGTGGCACACTCAAGTATCGATCAAACACCATCACCTGTCAGCAGGTGGCAGCACTATCAAAGTGACGCAGCTCTATCAGGAAAAACCACAAAGGTGTACCACTTGTATGTCTTTAATGAATTTATAATTTAATAAACATTTTGGTGAATATTTTGAAACTTATTTAACTGGACCTGTTGCTGCTGTCATGGTTGTCAGCAACAACAGCTCAGAGTTAAAGTAGTTTCAAAATATTCAACACCTTACCTGTACAGATACCTTGTAATTTAGATTCTGGGAATTCAGGTTTCAGTTTCAAATCAATTCCAACATGTGTAAAAATGTGAGTGGAGTTTTGCTAAAAATGAGTGGAGCATAGCTAGAAACAAGTGGAGCTGAGAGAGAAATGAGTGGAGCATAGCTAGAAATGAGTGGATGATAGCTAGAAATGAGGGGAGCATAGCTAGAAATGAGTGGCGCCGAGATAGAAATGAGTGGAGCTTAGCTAGAAACGAGTGGAGCCGAGATAGAAATGAGTGGAGCCGAGACAGAAATGAGTGAAGCCGAGATAGAGATGAGTGGAGCATATCTAGAAATGAGTGGAGGATAGCTAGAAATGAGTGGAACATAGCTAGAAATGAGAGGAGCATAGCTAGAAATGAGTGGGGCTTAGCCAGAAATGAGTGGGAATAGCTAGAAATGGGTGGGGGAATAGCTAGAAATGAGTGAGGCATATCTAGAAATGGGTGAGGCATAGCTAGAAATGAGTGGAGCATAGCTAGAAATGAGTGAGGCATATCTAGAAATGGGTGGGGGAATAGCTAGAAATGAGTGAGGCATATCTAGAAATGGGTGAGGCATAGCTAGAAATGAGTGGAGCATAGCTAGAAATGAGTGAGGCATATCTAGAAATGGGTGAGGCATAGCTAGAAATGAGTGAGGCATAGCTAGAAATGGGTGAGGCATAGCTAGAAATGAGTGGGGCATAGCTAGAAATGAGTGGGCATAGCTAGAAATGAGTGGGGCATAGCTAGAAATGAGTGGGGAATAGCTAGAAATGAGTGAGGCATAGCTAGAAATGAGTGAGGCATATCTAGAAATGAGTGAGGCATAGCTAGAAATGAGAGGAGCATAGCTAGAAATGAGTGAGGCATAGCTAGAAATGAGTGGGCATAGCTAGAAATGAGTGGGGCATAGCTAGAAATGAGTGGGGAATAGCTAGAAATGAGTGAGGCATAGCTAGAAATGAGTGAGGCATATCTAGAAATGAGTGAGGCATAGCTGGAAATGAGTGGAGCATAGCTAGAAATGAGTGGGCATAGCTAGAAATGAGTGGGCATAGCTAGAAATGAGTGGGGCATAGCTAGAAATGAGAGGAGCATAGCTAGAAATGAGAGGAGCATAGCTAGAAATGAGTGGAGCGTAACTAGAAATGAGTGGGGCATAGCTAGAAATGAGGAGCATAGCTAGAAATGAGTGGGGAATAGCTAGAAATGAGTGAGGCATATCTAGAAATGAGTGAGGCATATCTAGAAATGAGTGAGGCATATCTAGAAATGAGTGAGGCATAGCTGGAAATGAGTGGAGCATAGCTAGAAATGAGTGGGCATAGCTAGAAATGAGTGGGACATAGCTAGAAATGAGTGAGGCATAGCTGGAAATGAGTGGAGCATAGCTAGAAATGAGTGGGCATAGCTAGAAATGAGTGGGGCATAGCTAGAAATAAGAGGAGCATAGCTAGAAATGAGAGGAGCATAACTAGAAATGAGTGGGGCATAGCTAGAAATGAGAGGAGCATAGCTAGAAATGAGTGGGGAATAGCTAGAAATGAGTGAGGCATAGCTAGAAATGAGTTAGGCATAGCTAGAAATGAGTGAGGCATATCTAGAAATGAGTGAGGCATAGCTAGAAATGAGTGAGGCATAGCTGGAAATGAGTGGAGCATAGCTAGAAATGAGTGGGCATAGCTAGAAATGAGTGGGGCATAGCTAAAAATGAGAGGAGCATAGCTAGAAATGAGAGGAGCATAGCTAGAAATGAGTGGAGCGTAACTAGAAATGAGTGGGGCATAGCTAGAAATGAGAGGAGCATAGCTAGAAATGAGTGGGGAATAGCTAGAAATGAGTGGAGCATAGCTAGAAATGAGTGGGCATAGCTAGAAATGAGTGGGACATAGCTAGAAATGAGTGAGGCATAGCTGGAAATGAGTGGAGCATAGCTAGAAATGAGTGGGCATAGCTAGAAATGAGTGGGGCATAGCTAGAAATGAGAGGAGCATAGCTAGAAATGAGAGGAGCATAGCTAGAAATGAGTGGAGCGTAACTAGAAATGAGTGGGGCATAGCTAGAAATGAGAGGAGCATAGCTAGAAATGAGTGGGGAATAGCTAGAAATGAGTGAGGCATAGCTAGAAATGAGTTAGGCATAGCTAGAAATGAGTGAGGCATATCTAGAAATGAGTGAGGCATAGCTAGAAATGAGTGAGGCATAGCTGGAAATGAGTGGAGCATAGCTAGAAATGAGTGGGCATAGCTAGAAATGAGTGGGGCATAGCTAAAAATGAGAGGAGCATAGCTAGAAATGAGAGGAGCATAGCTAGAAATGAGTGGAGCGTAACTAGAAATGAGTGGGGCATAGCTAGAAATGAGAGGAGCATAGCTAGAAATGAGTGGGGAATAGCTAGAAATGAGTTGGACATAGTTAGAAATGAGTGGGGAATAGCTAGAAATGAGTTGGACATAGCTAGAAATGAGTGGGGCATAGCTAGAAATGAGTGGGACATAGCTAGAAATGAGTTGGACATAGTTAGAAATGAGTGGGGAATAGCTAGAAATGAGTTGGACATAGCTAGAAATGAGTGGGGCATAGCTAGAAATGAGTGGGACATAGCTAGAATGGATCGCTCCATTAGAATGAGAGAAATATAAATCAGTTATATTTATGAATGTTGTGGTGTCACAATCTAATCAACATGAGATACGTGTATTACAAGACAACTCCAGTCCGATCGCAAACTGCTACAGCACCACGTTTAAATTTGGTGAAACCAATTTGTCATTCTCGCAGAGGTTACGCAAATAGTTCTCACACAACCTGTTCTCCATGAATTCCCTCAATTTCTTTCATGTGCTAATATTTTATACAAAAATATATTAAAAAGGGCTACGCAAAAATAATGGGCTAGGGAAGGCCAATGGACCATTCCGGGCTTAGCTATGCTCCGCCCATCTCTAGCTAAGCTCCACCCACACCTCGCACGTGCTGGAATCGATCGATCTCTGAACATCCTAACTATCAATTTCCGAAAAAATACACAGGAAAGCTGTTGAATATTTTGAAACTAATTTGACTGGGTGCTGTTGCTGCCCCCCCCCCCCACCCCCCGCAACAGAGTCCAGTCAAATTAGTTCCAAAATATTCAACAGCATGTTTATTAAATAACAAAGAATTACAAAGACATACAATCCATACAACGCATCAGACTATTTGAGATTTGATAACGGTCTATATGGAACCCTTTGTGACGTCATCATACACGCGTTGAGCTGATTAAGACATCATATGAGGTCAGATGATGGATGGATACTCTGGAAAGGTGAATTGCTGAAATGGTTTAAAGTTAGACCTGTTAGAGTTCTCAACATACCCTTCTCCTCTCGTACTGTAGCATATACGCTGTTAGACAGTGGACACGAGTTTCTGTTGCATAAGCCTGTAAGGTTGTACTCATTCCGACAAAACTGCTGTGTTTTTGTGCTGAAATGATAATCATGTGTATATAACAAGAGGCCCAAGGGCCTGTGATGCTCACCTGAACCAACAGCATCTCAACCATTTACAAGACATAATGGATAATTTTCAGAAAATCCAAGATGGCCACTAAAAGAATCAACCAATCAAAATTTTATATATATATATATATATATATATATATATATATATATATATATATATATTCTGAAGCCTACCCACCTTTCAGCTGAGATTGATTGAAATCTGCCAAGCGGTTAATGAGATGTATGCTTTTATCTGATTTAACAAAACTTTTGGAAAACCCAAGATGACCACCCAAAAACTGACCAATCAAAATTCTGCATAATAGATTTGAAGCCTGCCACCATAGGGTCCTTCCATCCAAGTCTGGTTGAAATCGCCCAAGCAGTTAATGAGGAGTAGCGTTTTAAGCGATATCCAGTAAATTTTCATAAAATTAAAAATTTTCACACAAAAATTTACCAATCAAAATTCTGTATACATGTTCTGAAACCTACACCAATAGGGCCCTTCCAGTAAACCTAGGTTGAAATCCTCTGAGCAGCTAATGAGTAGCGTTTTGAAAATTTCCATTAATTTTTTCACCATAAAAATCAATCAATCAAAATTTTGAATAGATGTTCTAGAGCCTACCACAATAGAATCCATCTAGTTAAATTTGGTTGAAATATGTCAAGCAGCTAAGGAGTAGCATTTTGAACATTTCCAGTATATTTTTCATAAAATCAAAGATTTTCACCCAAAAGATTGATCAATAAAAATTCTGAATAGAGGTTCCCAGAGCCTACCACCATAGAATTCATTTAGTAAAATTTTGTTGAAATATGTAAAGCAGCTATGGTGGAGTAGCCTTTTGACCATTTCCGGTAGATTTTTCATAAAATCTAAGATTTTCACCCAAAAAATTGATCAATCAAAATTCTGAATAAAGGTTTTAAAGCCTACCACCATAGAATCCATCTAGTCAAATTTGCTCAAAATATGTCAAGCAGCTAAGGAGGAGTAGCATTTTGACCATTTCCGGGAGATTTTTCATAAAATCTAAGATTTTCACCCAAAAAATCGATCTATCAGAATTCTGAATATAAGTTCTAGAGCCTACCACAATAGAATCCATCTAGTCAAATTTGGTTGAAATATGTCTAGCAGTTAATGAGGAGTAGCATTTTGACCATTTCCGGTAGATTTTTCACAAAATCTAAGATTTACACCCAAAAAATTAATCAATCAAAATTCTGAATAGATGTTCTAGAACCTATCATGGCAGAATCCATCTAGCTGAATTTGGTTGAAATATGACAAGTGGCTATGGAGGAGTAGCATTTTGACCATTTTCGGGAGATTTTTCATAAAATCTAAGATTTTCACCCAAAAGATTCATCAACAAAAATTCTGAATAGATGTTCTAGAGCCTACCACCATAGAACCCATCTAGAAAAATTTCGTTCAAATATGTCAAGCAGCTATGGTGGAGTAGCATTTTGACCATTTTCGGTAGATCTTTCATAAAATCTAAGTTTTTCACCCCAAAAAATTGATCAATCAAAATTCGGAAAAAAAACTTCGGGAGGGTACCAGCATAGGATCCTTCCAGCCAAATTTGGTTGAAATCGGTCAAACCGTTAAGAAGACGCGATTTGATGGGCGGACGATGGACAACAGACGGCGGATGGCTGCCATGGCATAAGCTCACTTGGCCTTTCAGGCCAGGTGAGCTAACAATTAACAATCGAGGGATCCAACTTGTCACTCAACTATTGGATGCCATCAATAAAGTAGGGTTGCATGATTTTTGTTTTGAAACATCGCGATCGATTTTATAAAAAAAATAGCGATTTTCGATTAAATCATAGGTCCAAATTCCCAAAAGTATAAACCGGGGTAACGTGACAAGTCACCAAAACTGGGACTTGGAATTTCTAGAAAAAGTTGAAGTAAATGATAGAAAAAATAGCACGATATTAGAACACAATTTCATGCGACACATTCTTACCATCCTACGTCTATGCGTAATGTATACCTTATATCCATAATCGCGGGAGTGAAATTATTAATTGGGACCGCCTAAATATTGCATATAGTTTAATAAACATCGTTTATTTCATCAAAATTTGACATAAATGTCGTCGAGTAAAAATATAAATCCCGCTTCCGCTTATAGCCTCCCTTTGTAGGATGAGTTTAAGTCATTACCAGAATAGCGCGAAGACGCAATTAGTACCCGGGGAGATACTGAGCAATCCATATACATAGGACAGTAGCTTTGAGTAGCTACAATAGTAACGGCATAAATCCGTCCTATAGTACAGTTTATAGTTGCTTTCAGAATGTACGATTTACATTTAAGAGTAATCAACAGAGTGCACAGTTCAAAATACAACAATCTGGAATGCTGTTGTATTATTTTCTTTAATTAGGCATGACAACCGAATCAAAAGGGAAAAATTGGTACACAGCCTGCAATTGCTAAAAGAATTAAAAAGAATTATGTTCAGTGATTATTGCCTAACACTCTGCAACTAAGTATATACTTGGTATTTCACGACAGACTCAGGGTCTGCAGCGAAAGAAAGAAAATTATATGGCGATTCGACCGAGTAACTAGCTGGTTTTCTCAATGACAAAGGTGTTACCTCGCTATTCTTAGCTGGTTTACCATAGAGCTTTGTGTTTTGATTAGGACTTAGTGAACACATGCGTGAAGCGATCAGGAAAAAACACAATGGATATATGCGCGAATGGATTATAACTGTATTCTTTTACTGCTGAATGATGAGTTTTAAAATCTTAGTCTGCTCAACATTTTCATGATTTTTCGATTTTTTTCAATTACATCGTAGAAAATCGTGATTTTCGATTAAATCACGAAATTGCGCAAGACTACAATAAAGATATAATTGTTAGCGGATATTACAATGAAATGACTACGGTCTGACATGAATGTTGCAAACTTAGATGTGACAGCAAACCTCTGAATTGTATCTTGGGTGAATTTACAATTATATCTAATAAACATTCTGTTAAATATTTTGAAACTAATTTTACTGGGAGCAAGAGCTCCAAATTAGTTTCAAAATATTGAACCGATTACATGTAGATGTACCTGGAAATTTGGATTTTACTCACACAAGCCATTTTTAGTGGTGGGTCATACCGTTTCATGTGTTAAAATTTGAGACAAATTGGCCCAGCAGTTCTTTAGATATAGCTCCAGACACACACACATACAGACAGACAGACACTATTACACTACCCTATTCCCATTAAGAGGTAAGGGTAATTCACCTTTCCAGAGTATCCACCCATCATATGACGTCACAATCAACTATGTGATGTGTAGAATGACATCATAATGAATGACGTCGATAAGTGCGTCACGAACGCATATTTAATGACAGACTATGCGCTGTTGTACAAATTGTATGTCTACTATTTAATAAATATTCTGTTGAATATTTTGAAACTAGTTTGACTGGGCGCAGTTGCTGCCAGTCAAATTAGTTACAAAATATTCAACAGCTTCCCTGTATAGTTTTCAGGAAATTGAGTTACGGCATTCTGGGATCGATCAATCCCCACATGGCGAGGTGTAGGTGGATCTTATCTAGTGATGGGCGGGGCATAGCTAAAAATAGAAAGGTCCATTATTCACACAGTTTGAGACTCCAGTTTTGCCCCTACTGGGGGTTCATCATGTTGAGGTCAGGTTCTAACACACGCCCCTTAGAGTGTACATTGCTAGGTAATAGTGGAATCCAGTCTCTCAGTCAATCATATGACGCCATAATCAACTATGTCACATGTAGGCTGACGTTATAATCAGTTACGTCATGAATGTCACGATTTTAATAAACAGGCTGTTGAATATTTTGAAACTAATTTGACTCGGCAGCACTCAGTCAAAACAGTTTCAAAATAATCAACTGCTTACATGTACATTACCTGTGTAGGTTTCTGGTAATTGAGATTCAGGGAGTGCATGGATCGATTTCTCCCAACACGGGCAAAGCATGGGTAGAGCTTAGCAACTGTACTAATGGCTTAGCAACTGTACTAATGGGCGGGGCATAGCTAAAACTTGATTTCTCCATTAAGTATTGAGACTCAGGGAGTGCATGGATCGATTGCTCCCAACACAGGTAAAGCATGGATAGAGCTTAGCTAGATAATGGGCAGGGCATATCTAAAACTTGATTCATCGATGAAGCAGAGAGAAGTGACTTACTTGACTTTATGAGAGCAGAATGTACCACCAACGATACTCCAAATTACCTGTGAAAACACAACACAGAGATAATCTCACTGAATTATAGTAATATTACACCATATCATTCACACATGTAACATAACACATGTTCAATTTAATATTTTGCAAACAATTTTGACTGGATGCTGCAACACCAACTTCCACTTTGTCCTCCAGTCAAATTATTCTACATGTACATGTACTGTAGTTTCAAAATATTCAGCAACTTTCATCTGAAAATATTACACAACCTTCATCCTATCTACATGTATGCTTGATTTAACCATTTAATGGTCAAATGTGATCAAGAAAATCTAAATATTTGTTTACTGAATGTCCACTTGGAATGGACATTCCCCAAGACCACTTCAGAGACTGGTTTTGGTCAGGTTCAGTATTACAGGGTTAAGATGATACATGTACTCAATACAATATTTATTGTTAAAAAATCCACTATACTGCCTTTGAGTATTCAGGGATTTCAGCCTAGCAGAAAATAACTTTATTAATACAGGGTTCGTATACCTTTCAGTGTCTGAAATTAACAAATTCCATGACCTCAAAGAATTAATATGTAGGAGATTTCTGTTTATGACATAGCTACAGACATGCCAAAAATAAGATCCAAGTTATTCTATAAAATGGCTTTTGCAACAGTCAAGACACACCTTAATTTTTATTGCATAGGTCAGGTGATTTGTGTCAACAGATTTTTTTTATTTTACATGATTAACATTTTCCATGACTTTTATAGGCCTGAAATTAAAATTTTCAAATTCCATGACGATGACCTACATATTTCATTCTGTATAGTAGTATTGTATGAATACTGAATTCTGCAGCTGTAGTAGTAAACAGCCTACAGTTGCAATCAGTCCTTCTATGCTTTTGACCAGTGTCTTGTCTTCAGCCAAAATCTTTAACTTCCTCAGGTCCATTCTTGATCTGAGTGTACCGAGTCCTGCTTTCTTGAGGTCACCTTGCAGCATGCTTAACATATCTATGCAATGACACTCTGTCCTGCGTTAATACTTTCTGACTCCCAGTAGGGCGAATTCCAAGGCTCACTGGGCTAGTAATCTAGCACACGGTTAAACATGGACCATCTTTGCTGGGCAACTTTTATGGACAGAGGTGATGTATTTACACATCTTATATAGTGCATCATTGGAATTTATGCTGTCTGGCCATCAGTGTCCATTGATGATGCAGAGATGTTTGCGGTAACAGGCATCAAGTTTTCTAGAATTGCCGTTGGAGCTGCCCAGCTGTTACCGTTACACAGCATGAAGAATATGCAAGTTGTGCCGTACATGTATATACATCTAGGCCCTTTGCCAAGCATATCTTTGAACTACGATTTTTATCCATACAACCGACAGACTCATGCGCTTTACTATACTCCCACCGACACACATGCACGCGCACACACCGAGTTCAGGGTTGGGGTAGAGTACATGCTGCTATACTGAGGCTGAGTACTTGAGGCTGAGTACAAGTACATTATGTACGTTTTAGCAATTGTACTGAGGCTGAGTATGAGTACTTTGGCAAAGTACTTGAAGCTGAGTACAATACATGCAGGGGTGTAATTCTGTGGCGAACGGCTGAACGTTACGCAAACACGATTTTAGGAGACCTATATCCGCTCTCCATAAAATACCTATTTTCGTTTGCCATAAAAAAAATTCAGCACAGTAGGCTCTCGGTACTAAGTACACTTAGTATATTAATTGTTTTCATATGATAGACATAGTTACATGAAATAATTGATTCGTGTCATCAAAATATGTTCGACGAACAGCTTTTTGCTGTGGCAGACAAAATGTGTAACAAGCTCTAAGGAATTTAGTAGATAGCTTGACGCTTCTTAGCTTGTACGCTTTAAACTGACAATTTACTAGAAGAGTTACTACGCACCAGTTTTCCTGACATATAGACCTGTTTTCTCGGTCGCTCCAAAGTAATGAACCAGTTAAATATTGGGTGGTATTACTCTCAGAAACTTCCATTAATAATATATTGGGTCATATAACCCATCAAAGTGGGCGCTAAGATATTGCTTCACTGCATTTAAAAGCAGCACAGTGACTAGATTTTTTTTGTTCCGCGTGACACAGAGATTGGTTGAAATAAATCATGTGATTAATTTGTTATGGATGACGAGTCACATGATCAAAATTTTACTACAATAGTAATTTTTCATTCATGCCTAATGACATCTGATGGCCTGCGAGCCAATCATAAAATATGACTGCGCATTATCGATTATTATTAACTACGACCGCGAGGTCACGCGAGACATTTCTCATTACTGGTGAATTAGCAGACGCCCCCTCCTATAGGCTGATTTGTGACATTTTTTATTGTTGAAATTGGTAACCGGGATCATGCCTTTCTGTAAGAATGGAATGTTTACGTTACCGGACAGATGTACCAGAGCTGATAATGCAATCTACTGGCCATTGACAGATAGAAATAGCGCTAGAAAACTATTTCTTCCAAAAATAACAAGTTGCCAAGGAGTGCAACCGATATACTAGCGTATCTATTTCTACAAGCAACTAATATAGGTACTGGGAAGGGAGATCTACAATTATACCTAGTCATGGGACCAACTTTGTCCCAAAAGCGTCTAAATTTAGAAATAAATTTTGGGGTGAATTTTATTTGTTCAAGTGAGGGATATGGCGGGCAATTCAATCTTGTGTATATACATGAGATTGGCTTGCCCGCCATATTTTTCACTTTCCGCAGGCAAGCGTTAAGTTCATCATATTCTCGGGACATAAGCCACTAGAATACTGCGGTATTACAGGTTATCGTATGCACAATATCATACTCTATATGGTACTCTCCGTTCAAGTTCAATATTATTTATTTCAAGATTTAGTACAGATTTACTGCTGACCAGGTAGCCTATATATTAGTAGGTTACCAATTTTAGGCTGCCATGGGTTGCCAAAGGTCATCATGGGTTACCTAAAATTTATTATTGCATAACCTACCATGAGGTTGCCATATGTGCATTTGCGAGACCTACTGTAGGTCATCATACAAAATCTAACTTTACACCCATGTGTATGTAGGCTGGCAGGCTGGCAAATGAGGTGGTGCACTAACACAGGTTGTCATAACTGGCTGGCCATGGGTCTTCCCCCCACCCACCCCCAAAGAATATTGAAAGCTGGATGCTCTCAGGTGTATGGTCATACAATTCGGTAGATAAATATGGACCATTAAATGGCTGTTTTTAAATTATTTGTTTTACCAATATTTGTGTGTGCCTGCAACCTGGCCACTCTTGTTGGCTCTGATCAAGTACATGTGACCCATCTCTATTATCTATATAATCTTGCTTGTATTATATAACTCTATTTAACAGTACAATGTACGTGTTATTTTGGTTTGGAAGCATGTTAAGTTATTTCTGAGCTGTGCTATCCAATACATTTAGTATATAGATCAGTGGTCTAAATTAAAGAAAAAATAGTTACCCGTTTTCGTTTTTCCCGGAAACATAGAACAAATTACTTTTTGCAATACATTATGGAAAGTTCAACAGAAAAGGTTTTTTTTCTTATTATATCTTAAGATTCGATCAAACTTACGTCATCGTGCTGCATAATGTCAGATAGTTACAATAAATAAGGTAATAATGTTCGTGTTTTTCTTTAAAACATGGGATATCTTGTTCTTCTTGTTCTGTTCTGATCATGTAGATCCCGTCCTTCGGAAATATTTCCCCCAGAGACCCTCATTGTGGGAGTAATATTCATCACCATCATCAGTTTACGACGGATAAACCATTGGCTTGTTTTTACCTCAGTGTTTTTATTGTAGTGTGGCTTGCTTAAGATTCAATGTAGCATACTGTTACTCTTACTATGTTGTGATACCCCTGTTTATCAGGGTAATGCTAAACTGGTTAGCCACACCGTCACCAATTAATATTATTCAGGTTATGCACTGTTCATCGCAGCGTTAGTTAGGAGAATAAAAGATTGATATCAAATAAAATGATAGTAAGAATTTATGCACATTTACTAAAAAGGGTGTATGTACAGTACAGTGTACCAGTGTTCATGTAACACAACTTTGTGGACAGAGTCAGACTAGTCCACCTCTTCCTTTCTGCCTGCTTGCTTTGAAAAGATAGTTCAGGTTTCTAGGCCTAAAGTGGTGTACCCTATAGCACAGCCATCGTGATGCAGATTCGATGGCTTGAAGTAGAGAAGGATCAGACAGGTTTTTGAACTCTAGATATAGCTCTTCTTTGCTAGGATTGCGCGTCAGGCTGAGGAGCAAGTCATCATTGATTTTGCTTTCGAGGAGGCTTTCTATATGTTTTATGTAGCATGTTGCACTAGGATAAGCATTTTTGCAGCGAAACAGGAAGTGATCTATATTTTCTGGCTCTGAGTGGCATAGTGGGCATATATCGGATTTGCGACCATTGGTGAACCTCTTTCTTGCACTATGGAGGGTATAGGTTCCAGTGAGGAGTTTTGCTTTGATGGTAGCTCATTGGACATCTCATACATTGGCTGTTATGGTCCATATGGTGTGTGTTACTCCAAACTTACAGTTGTCCACATTCAGATATTTCAGAGAGGATTTAGTGTGTGACTCTTCCTGTAAGGTCTTGGTCCAAAAGGAGTTGATACCTGAGCATACCCTTGTGGTCCAAGCTGCCTTGTTTATGGGACTCTTCAGGAACTGTAATGGGCTACCATGGTCATACCTTTCTAACAACAGTGCAACCTTGCAGAACCAACTCTTCTCTGATCGACGATTGACTATCAGCTGTCTATGTACTAGGTTTGCGATGGTAGAACCTTTGGTATGGGCAATAGCAGCAAACAGTGTGAGGCACCATGCATGGATCTCAGCCTCAATGGGTCTGGCACTGAGAAGAAGGTATACGGCCGAATTTGCACATGATTTTGGGAGATGCTGGATATATCGCAAGGTCGTTCAGTGGAACAGCTCCAGGGCTTTTAGTTCATTCTGATTTATCCATACTGACTCTAAGCCATGTGCATACCATGGTAAGACATATGTTGTGTATAACTTTTATGCCAGTGGAGGAGGAAGGCCGTTTAGTCCATGGAGTCATGTTCCCAGCATCATGTATAGGGTACGACGTCCTTTGCTGATTCTATCTTGGACAAGAGATGAAATGCTCATGCTCATGGATCGTGGATTCCTCTCTTATATGAAAGCACTGCCCAGACTGACATCGCCGCTTACAGATGAACCCACCAGCCACATATCCCACACAGAGCGTGGCATGTGTGTTTACAGTGAATTATCAACATATTTAAAGGTTTTAGATATGTGCATCTCATGGGTCACCGACAGTGGAGATGACAGCTATTACTTACTAGATCTTACTAGGTGCTGAGTGGTCGCAGGCTCTAGTCCTATATAACCACATCTTCTTCATCTTGCTCCTGGTTAACTGTGTGACTTCTGGTCATCAGGGGCATTTTATAATTAAATAATCCAACCTGGTTTCTCCAGGCCTTATCCAATCTATTTTTAAAAGCATTTAAACTGGGTGCATTAACTACATTGGTTGGCAAATTATTCCAAATATTTACTATTCTAGATGGAAATGCCTTAAGTCTTATATATGGCTCTGCATGTGATAGACTTGCAGAACAGGCAATCAAAGCCTTATTTAAACTTAAAGGAGTTAATGTCAGGACTAATACTCTACTGGCATTCAAGCTGTTCCACTCACTGATCCCACCTATTATAACATACTGTGAGAGGTCTGGAGTCCTTTCTCCCTGAAAGGTGTAAATGATCACCATTTCATGGACCTGAGAGATAAATTACCTGGAGAAAAAGTGTTAATTAACTTTTGCAAGTATTTGCTTGGTGTCAATAAGAGAACTACCCACGCTGCTGTTAGAGGAGAATTAGGCCAATATGCATTACTGATCACACACCTTTCATCTGCAGCCATGTTCTGGCTGAGATTGTGTGCACTTGACTCTGAGGAAATAGTTTATCAAGCCTACATGCATTCCTCTAACTCTGATGAGAAAGCAAACTGGGCTTCATGTATGAAGTCACTGTGGTGTCAGTTCGACCTCAAAGAAATTTGAGACAACCGAGGAACAACCAATAAGATCAACTCTGTTAAATCATTAAAAAATGTTTTGGAAGCCATTTACCAATGCAACTGGCATATACATATTAACAGAGATGTAATTCAACCAGGCTCAAATCAATCACCTCAAAATGGCTCTAAATTGCTGATGTACTAACACTTTAAACATACATTTACAATGGAAAATTATTTGCTCACAAACAAAAACCACAGTAAAATCAAACAGTTTGCGAAATTTAGAGTCAGTGCTCACAGTCTTCAAATAGAACTTGGCAGGAATACAACCCCTAAGACAGCTGTTGAGGCGAGAATTTGTAAATTATGTAACAATTTGGATGTTGAGGACGAGAAACACTTTTATAATTCCCCTTGTACAATGAAGAAAGGTCATTATTATTCCAGTCATTTGCCGATTTTACTCATTTTGATGGGCTAACTGAAAATGAGAAATAAATTTGTGTAATGTCATATAATAATGGAGACACTGAGGTGTGCAGACTAGTTATAGACTATGTCAGTGCCTGTAATGAAAAACGGGAAACCAAACTAGCATCCTTTTAGGTCAGTCCAGTACTCAGTCACTAGTAGCCGGTACTTCCAATATCTGAGACTGCATCACAGATTTCATGATTTGCGGGCTATGACATACACCCAGTGATTCTGTGATGCAGATAAAAATATATGAAGGCGCGTTGCGGATGCCCATATGGTCTATCCCCTGAATCTAAAGAACTTTTCTAAATATATAGATAAACAATATATGCCATCTATTTATGTCGCTCCCTGACAACTAATGTAATGACTTCATGCGGTGCCATGTAATTATGTAAATTTTATATTTATATGCAGTCTGTATGTATATGTGTGTGTATATATGTGATTATGAATGCTTGTGTGTGCATGCGTGTGTGCGTGCATGCGTGCGGGCGGGCGGGTACGCAGGCAGGCGGGCATCCGTGCATGTGTGCGTGTGTGTGTGTGTGTGTGTGTGTGTGTGTGTGTGTGTGTGTGTGTGTGTGTGTGTGTGTACATGCATGCGATCATGCGTGCGTGTATATGTATTTATGTATATAACATTCTATTCTACTCTATTCTATTCCATATTCTTTTTAGATCTTTGTTTGCTTAATAGGCTGGATTTTTCGGGTGATAGCTTTAATTCAGGTGCTACTTCAGGATCATATATATTATTAAGTAGTTCATATACTTCAATCATATCTACCCTATGTCTCTGGTATGATAATGTTGGCAACTTTAACACTCCAAGTCTATTCTCATATAACATCTCTTTTAGGGCAGGTAGCTGTTTTATTGCCCGTCGCTGGACAGTCTCTATCGCATCAATGAGATTTTGTCTGTATGGGCTCCAGACTGAAGTTGCATAGTCAAAATGAAATCTGACAAGTGATTTATACAGAGGGATGAATGTCTCAGTATCTAGAGATTTATATGATCTTAGTCTTGCCATCATGTTTGCTGTTTTGATTTTAGCATTGATATGTTCGTCAATTGTGAGCTTTTTATCGAAGATCACTCCTATGTCTTTCTTTGTGGTTGCATGCTCCAGAATGTGTTCTGTATTGTTCAAAGATAATTTATGATCAAATTCATTATGTGGGTCAGAGTTTATATGTAGCACTTTGCATTTGTCTGGGTGGAATTTTATCAGCCATTTCTCACTCCAGTTCTGCAATTCTTGTTGATCATTTTGGGGTTGCTGTTTGTCGTCCTCGGCCTTGATGATTTTGTACACTTTTGTATCATCGGTGAAGAGCATTATGTCGCTTATTACTTTATCCAGGAGGCCATTTATGTAGATAACAAAAAGTATGGGTCCCAAGACACTTCCCTGTGGGATGCCACTTGTTACCACTCTCCAATCTGACTCCGCTCCATTCACAATTACTTTCTGTCTCCGGTCTTTTAGAACGTCTTCAATCCACCCAAGTATGTTATTATGGATGCCATGTGATTTTGCTTTTAGGAGTAATAATCTATGTGGCACTGTATCAAAAGCTTTCATACAATCGAAATATAGTGTGTTTATTTTATATCCGTCATCTAGAGCTTCTGTCCATGCATCTATCAACTTGAGTAGCTGAAGTGCTGATGATCTCTTGTCAATGAATATATATTGTTTAGTGCTAAAAAAAGTGATTTGTTCTCATATATTTGATGATCTCTCTACGAATGATTTTTTTCATTAGTTTGCAAACCATGCTCGTTAGGCTCATTGGTCTATAGTTTGATGGTAATTTCTTGCTTCCATTTTGTAAATTGCAGTTATGTTAGCTTCTTTCCAAGCATCTGGGAGTTTTTGTAGCCTAATGAAATTGTTGAAGATAATACACAGTGGAATTTTCAGTTCACTACTTAGAGTTTTGAGAAGATATGGGTGTAATTGATCCGGTCCTGCCGATTTTGCTATGTTCAGCTGATTCAGTTCCTTTTCTATACTCTCTTCATCAATAGTTATATCTTTCATGACATTTTCTACTTCCTTCATCTCGATTCTGGGCAGATCACCAGCGTTTTCCTTTGTGAAAACACTGCAGAAAAATTCTTGAAGCGTGTCTGCCTTTTCTTTCTCCATTTTTGTATGTTTTGATTGTGGATCCTCTGGGTTCAGCAATAAAGGCTGTATCCCATCTTTGACTTTGTATTGAGACTTAATGTACTTCCATGCTGATTTAGGATTGATTTTTATGTTCATAACCGGGCTTCTTTCAAAATTCTTTCTGAGCGTTTTCATGATGTTTTGTACTTTATTTCTGGCTCTGCAGTATGATTCCTAGTCACCCTCCTTTCTCGTCTTTATATATTTCTTCCAGAGTTTGTGTTTATTCCTTACATTCTTTCGCTGATCTTTGTTAAGTGGTACCTTGACGTTATTGTTTCCTAATTTGACTTTCTTGGAACATGACTGTCCTCTATTTCACGAACTATGGTCATAAAAGTTTCCTATTGCTGGTTGAGGTCTAAACTTTCCAGTTTCTCCTGATGTTCCCTTGTCCTAATGTGAAGATAAGGCCCAGTATGCTTGGTATATTTGTTCATCTACCTCTGGTTGGTTTGTCTACAAGCTGGTACAGATAACAGTCAGGGATAGTAAATGAATTTGTTTTCATTATTGTTTGGGTTTTCAGATTTTGTTGTCCAGATCTCCCAGTTTATGTCAGGGTAATTAAAGTCATCTATAATCAGATAACGTGTTATTCTTTCGCTATCTATTATGCCTGTACAAGCTTCCTTCAATAATTCACAGAGATTTGAATTGTTTTTATTTGGTTGACTTCCACTTCTGAAGATGAAGCCCACCAGGATGTTGCTCATCGGGTTAGTTTTGACATTTATCCAAAGAGATTCCTGATAGTTAACTTTAAGACGTAATTCATGACCTTAAAGTGAGTTGCGCAGGTATATCGTGGTGCCCCTCCCTCCTTTGTTCTCTAAGTTGATTGTGTATAGTTCATAGACTTCTAAGTTTATCTGAGCTTTTGTCAGGGGGAATCTTGAGTTTTTTGGCTTCAATTCTGTAACTGCGATGACGTCTGGTGTGTAGTTTGTGATGTCAACTTTAATTTCATCAAATTTGTTTACTAGGTTGTCCGCATTTGTATATAGACATTTACGGTTTTGCTGTGGCTGACTCATGATGACTATTTACGATATTATTTACATATATACATTTACTCAGTTTTTGTCTTTAAACTTCTTTGGGCACCATGGTTAACACCCTTTCTATGTGCCAATTTCACGGAGTCCCTCTGACTCGGTATATACAGTTTCCCGATGATTTATCTGTGCGCTCCTTTGCTGCTGCTTCTAGTTCCTTATGCTCATCTCTTTGCAGTGGGGTTAGGTCATGTACAATTTGAGATTTGTTCCACTTGTTGCGAGTTTGACATTTTAAGCTTATGTAGGCTAGTGAAGAAGCACTGCTTGGTTTCTGCCGATTTTGTTGTTATTCTCAGTGGTCTTGGTTTGCCATCGTCCCTACGTTTACCAAGTCTAATTGAATGTTTGCATTCGTCATGTTGTACAGAAACCTCTTGTTCTTCTTTGCATAAGTTAGTGAACGCTTCAACATCCTTCTTGTGGCCTTCTTCTTTGAGTATTGATCCGGGTTCTTTCAGCCCAAAGATGATAAAAAATTATCCTTCCTTCTCTCTCTCTCTCTCTCTCTCTCTCTCTCTCTCTCTCTCTCTCTCTCTCTCTCTCTCTCTCTCTCTCTCTCCTTAGCTTCGAGGTCTCTTTCATCGGGGGTCTTATGTACCAATTTATCAATATCAGCTTGCTTGTTGATATGGTCTGCTTCATCGTTTGTTGCACGAGATTGGTCTCCAATATCAGCAGCTAGTTTCTCCATTTTTTGTCGCAATCAGCAACTTTAGTTGCAGTGTCCTTTACCCAGGTCTTATCTGCTTTAGTCTCCACTGTTATTTCAATATTTGCAAATCTTTCTTCTATTTATTCTGCTTGCACACATTCCTCATTTTTTTTATCCTGTGATACAGCCTCTCTTGCTTTGGGTTCACAATACCAGTGATATGCTACCCTCTTACTCACTATTTCATACTCCTTCATGGACATTTCACCTGTACAATTTTATGCATACCCATTCTTGTCATCTGCCACACATTAGGCTGGGATGATCATCAGAGTATACCGTACTGCATCTTTTACATGTCCATTCATTTCCCTCACTGCCTGAATTATTGTTTCCATTACTCTTATCCTTTCCATGGTGAATTAGCTTATTTTTGTTCTGTCGTGACGTTGCTCCTTGTGTGCTTGTTGATTTGGTCCTTGTCTTACTCATATTGCATATATGTTGTGCTCTTTGTAATGTGTGTAAAGTGTAAAAACTATAATAATCTAACTAATGCCAGCTGCAGTGTGCCACCTATACCAGCTAGTTGGTTCAAGTGCTGGCTATGACATAGGTTGGGGTGTTTTAGAGCAGGCTGCCGACTATGCTGCATGGTGTATCTAATCGGCGCACTAATCCCATATTCACAGAACTCACGCATGGCTGTCTGGGACACACCAGCCACATGGCTGACATCTGACATCTACTATGTACACTATCAGAGCATATTCACAACTGAGTTCCCGATACATGGTCTGACACTCAGAGTGAGTTCTTTTACACCCCTATGGCACAGACACCACACGAGACAGGACCGATGGCTTTACGTCCCCTCCGACGGACGTGTAAGTTGAATGACGTATTAAAAGCCCTGTATCTACAATAAGATCTTAAGATATTAATAAAAAGAACACCTGCAATAAAAATCATAGTTAGAATCTAAATACAAAACAATATGAAGATCCTTCATGTAAAAAAACATGACAATATGGTACAAAAAACAGATGTTGTGCCCATGGGCGCAAACGCAAGATTTTCTCGGGTGGGGTTAGCGTGGGGGTGGCTAAGCGGGGGAGGGGGGGGGGGGGGTCCGAAAAATTGTGAATCTAGATACTCTCAGAAGGCATCTCACGCCTTTCTACAGGTAAATATGGGCATACATTTGGTTGTAAAATTATTATGTTTGATTCATTTTCAAGAATATATCTTAGATCTGTACTCCATTATGGTCTCCATCCACATCTGTATAGAATACGGCAATAATAGTATAACGTTGTACACTAAGATATAATAGTATAACATTGTACACTAAGAAATATTAGTATAACGTTATTGTAAGAGATTCACAAGGAATCATTACACAAAATGCAACACTAACAATGAGATAATATAAGTATAAATATGACTACTCTATATATGACTAGATGTGCTTTTGTACAAAACTCGGCAATATAGGGATCCGTTTCTAGCTATGCCCCTCCTCGCAGTTCAAGCAAAGCTCCGCTCATGCTTTACCCGTTTTGGGATCGATCAAAACCTGAATTCCTAGCTGTTAAATATTAAAACCTATTTAAATTAACGTGTGGAAAATTGCTTTTACCACCCATATAAAATGGCAATTGGGGGTGGGGGGTGGGGTCCTACTAATAATAGAAACTATATGTTTATGCTATGTAATATGCTGACTTCAATAACATTATAAGTATTGACGGCGATCGTAACACACATGCACGCACACACGCCCGCTGTCCCAAGCACCCACCCACCCACTCGCCTGCCCGCCCACTCACCCACCCACTCGCTCGCCCACCCACCCACCCACCGGCACACCCACCCACCAACCCACCCTCCAGCCGCACACGCACACGCACACGCACACGCAAGTACGTGCATAACAATGTAGAGTCAAAAGCTAAGCCAATACATTATTAAATTATAGACTTATAGCTATAAGTCATGGGGAATTTGCAATAAAACTTGTTTGCATCAAATTTTTGGGGGGTTTTCAGCCGATTACCTATAACCTGACCCACCCCAGCCCCACAACTCTGAGCAGTCTACAGATGTTACAATTCAATTCAATTATAATAATATGTGTATCTGTAATGGAGTAATTTTATCATTTATACATTAATTTATATATTCGTGTACTTCAAAGAAGTTATCGAAATAAACTTGAATTGAATTGGTGTAGCCTCGAGCTGTACACACAACCCACCTGGCTAATGACCCCACCAAACTTAAAGCTCTGTAAGCTGAATATGACACAACGGTCTGAGCGGTCTGCATGCATGGTATTCATAACAATGGGTTGGGTGGTGGGGGGGGGGGGTATGTGTGGCGTGGGGGGGGGGGGGTGTTAGCGAATAGAGAAACGCATGTTTTGTAACACAACAAAAATACTAAGCCACTCAATTCACTGTTTACTATAAGTCACCTGACTTAGATATCTCATAAAATGTTAACCTATTCATTCCCATGGTGTGGGTTCCCTTGTAAACAAGGTTAGCAGAGATACATCCCTCCATTGGGTAGTCTTGATAGTATCTCTTTAACTCTAAAGCAGTCATTGCTCTAGGGAACCGGTTCCTCTATTTCTATAGAGAACATATAAACGAGTCTGTGAGCATGTGCACTTATGCTACTACGCATGGGACCGAGTCCAAGCCGTCATTAATAAATTTTCTGTATTACAGGAAACACCTAACTTTTATCTCAACAAATCTTATTCATTCCATAATCTTGTGGAGCTACATCCACATTTGATTTTTCATGAATACCACAGTACAAGCAGTCTTTGTTGAATAAGTCATAGTACTTATGTAGAATGTTTATAATTTACGTGAATATGAACAGAAAGTTCGTTTTGACCAAGTTGAAAGAAAATGGCGCCGGCTTCACATTACAAACCAGGTGAAGTCAATAACTCTGATCCTATTTTAGCCACGAGGCTCGTTCCTACGAAAGGTATACTATATACCGGTTTGGAACATCTCCTACGAAAGGTATCCTACATAACATATGTAACATACCGGTTGGGAAGTTAGTGGATCAATTAAGAGTTGTGACTAGGTACGTATTTCCGAGCGTCATTCTTTCCTACATAAGGTATACCACATACCGTTTTGGATCGAATCCTACATAAGGTACCCTACATAACCTATGTAATATACCGGTTGGGAAGTTATTGGATCTATTAAGAATGTGACAGTGGTGCAAACAGGCGTGGTGGACCTGATGAACACCACAAGGATACACCACGATCATCCCCTGAAGAAATGCGAGTGGTCCTTCTATGGACCGTTACTAACCAACTAACATGAAACTCGCAATTACTTCATGATGATCAGTCATGTCAGTCGTATTACAATAAAGAAAATACCATCACATTAATTCGCGATTCGGTCTTCGCTTTAAATTGGCGCCGTTTTTTGCAGGCTAATTTAACATTACTAGCAATGGGCCGTGAAACCTTTTTACCTTTTATTTAATATCTTATAAAAATTACTGAGATTTTATGTATTCTAATACCGGGCGGGGTTATTCGACACAAGTCTTTTTTATGCCCTTAGTTTCATGAAAAATGTAAACATTGCGTTGCTATGGGATATCCTCTTTAGTGTGTCGTAAATTGGCAAATGTCGGACGATCTCGGAATGCCCGGATGTTCAAAATTACAATACTGATTTGAATCCTCGTAATCACATAACACTCTTTTGTTAGATAGGCTATTAAGCCTGTGTCAGATTATCAGGTTCACGTGATTTGTAAATCTCGCGAGAAATTTGCGTTCACTTGATTTCTAAATCTAGCGATAAAATTTATCATATATATTACTGGTTATATTGTAATGTGAGTGACCAACATAAAATGATCTAAAACGTAATGTGATGTTCGAGAAAAATTGCTTGAACGCCCGATAATTAAACTTCACTTCACGCCCACTTCTAATGTTGGCAAAGTAAATCTCCGTTTTGAGGCGCTGACGAGAAGCGTAGATCTCAATGCCGAATTTCCGATTGCAGGATAACTATATCCGAGTACTCGCTTAAGATACTTCATTAAAATTTGCTTTAACCTGATTTGGTCAGATAATATCACGTGATTTTTATATCATGTGATTATCACGTGATTCTGATTTATATATTATAAAGACGACATTTATGTCAAGTTAGGATTAATTTTGAGGGAAAAAACAATCTTTATTAAAGGATACGCAATATTTAGGCTGTTCAATTTAATAATTTCACTTCTGCGGATGATGTTTTGAGGTATACATTAAGCATAACCGTGAGGTGACAAGATTTGTGCAGGGGAGTTTTCGTGGTATCTTCAGACGTTAAGATGTTTAAAAATTCAGAGGAAAATAAGTTTTATCCTTGTATATAGTGCGCGCAAATTTTTTAGAACATGTAAATTGAGCAGAAATGTGCGACCTATTTATGGGTTTATAAGTAAATATGCCACTCCCATATTTGCTGGTACTCATTCAGATTCAACTTATTTCAGTTGCAACTTATGACTAATAACTTCGAGAGTTAAATGGTTAATATTTTGATAGTAAACACTACAAACTTTGATGACCAGGTTTTACTATATCAGAGATGTGTGTTGATCTCAGTGTTTTAGTAGCAAGCATAGCCTTTGGATCAGGAAAGTTCTTGACTATCAGCCCCTTTTATTAGCCCTAAGATTGTTTTTTTCCTACTTAATGTATAATCTAATCTCTCATCATTTTGGAAATTCTTTCTGCGGGTACTTAACTTGGGCGAAATTGGATATATAGAGCACGTACCCAGGCTATGATGGATCATTCTGTCGGCTCTCAATCGACTAATTGTTATAGTCAAATATAACATTCTGCTTGCAAATGGACTATTACTCGTGGAAATCATCTGAAAGTCGACCAGAAGAGGGGGAGAACTAACCTAGTTAGAAAAAATGTCTCTCTAAGGGGTGTGCAAACTGTGAAATGTTTTGTCTGAACATGTTGTTTCCACACCATCTCTTACAACATTTGAAAATGGTTTAGGTAGGCCTTGGCATAGTCAAGAGGCTATGCATGACTACACTGTACACGCAACCCATGACCAGAAGTGACGGCACAGGCATGGAGATAAATGAAGAAGAGATGAACATAAGGCCTAATTGTCCTGTGCGCGGTATTATTACCTAGATTATAACTCTCAATTTTTATGGTATAGCAACTGATTATAATTAAACTTCTGGTTTAGGTATGCCAAATCAATTCACTTCTGTTGTTTTGCTGGTATTGTTTGTTTCTAAATCACGTTTGACAATTTAAATGCCCTATTTCAGGGGCTCTTATTTTTAATTCCTTAATTCTGTATTAGTTGCTCTTAGTGCAATGGCTGAACCATCCAATTATCCTCATCCTTCAGAACCTTGTGTACACACAACTCTTCGCATTTGTCTTCTAGGAAAATTTTTATTTTTTCTTATGATCCTAGCAGTTCTTTTGTCGTTTTGATTTCACTAGATTTTGTTTTGCTACTGAATCTTCTCATGTATTAGTCTCTTCCTATCAGCCTCCATCTTTCGACCTGTTCTCTCAAAAAATTGGAATCAATCATCTTTCGATTCTCCTAATATCAATCTGCAAATAAGTGCGTCAGTCTTTATTATTTTAATTGTGAATAGTGGTTTGCTATCTTTTAGTATCATATCTGGCCTGATTTATTTTTAACATAGTTTTTCAGTCTTTCTTTTCTATCAGTAGGATTCCTCGCCATGATGAAGCATATCTATGGGTGAATGTAAGCTTGTCACAATAACAAAATCTTTTTTGTCTTATCAAGATTTACACCGCTCCTTTCTCGAGTTCAGTAGAAATTTTGATCTTTTTATTTGTCTAGTGATATGTCTATTTCTGTTATTTTCATATGGAGCTATTTTCTCAGCCTTATCTATTCAAGCCTATTTTTATTCTTCTAAATTCTAACTTTCCCAGGCATTATTAAATAAATTCCTCAAGGGGGCCTAACCAAGATGATCGGGTCATTGCCTTCGCATGGATTGTGGAATATGGCTTTTTTCCTTCACCCTTCTGTGTAGTTTCAATCCTTTGTCCTTATCCTTCATTGATCTGGTAACGGGTTTGGTGGACTTCTTTCCTGTTTAATCATCTGATAAAGATATTAACAATTGGGCTCATATCATACTAGCTTTGCTTTAAAATTAGATTTGTAAAATAAGATTCTGCAGGTTTATTCTGGTCCTAGCTGTCATGTTTAAGCGCTTCTATATAATCTCTACTCTATCAGGGGTGGGGATGGGTATAGCTAGCCTCATGCATGTCTTAGGTAGCAGATTTCCTACATATAAGGTACAATCAACGTAGTCATTGAATCCCCCTTTTTTCTATCAAACCATGTTGGTCTCCTCTGACATTAGTCCTGCTTCTGTTCCTGATCAATAATTTTCTGCTCTTTTCAAGTAGGATACAGTGGAGGAATGGCAGAATCCAAAGACTTTAAGGATTATGAGGCGCTGGCAGATCATCTTTTATAGGGTCTCGGATCTTATCTTCAACTCATATATTTATCCTTTTCTGACAACTTCCAAAAGATTTACACTTCACGTCCTTATGATTTAATACTAAATATGTTGTAAATTTTGGAATTATTTTGTCTGGAACCCATGGCTGCTTTAATACTGTTTGAGACAAAAATGACTTAGTCAAATCGTTTTATAATATTCAACTCTTTTCCTGATATGTTGTCTCAGAAATGGAGTTCATCGATGAAAGGAATAATTTGGACATGGAGTCATTTTGGGAAGTCATCACTGGTCTCGTCAAGGATAAGGGACAGTGTTTTCTGATATTTCCATACATACAGAATTGATCCTAACTGGATCTGGGTTCTTTTAATTACATCATGGCCAGTCTGGGATTCCTCTGGCTTGGAAGGTTCCTTAATTGTGTTAAAATTTGGGCCGAATGGAGTCAGTTTTGTGTGCGAAGGTCAAGTCTGGTAATTCAGAATTTTGTCCCTCACCACGACCGCATACACTGCATTTTCATTCGCTGGGTGTCATCGGTAGCAATTCACCAGTTTATCCATCTGCAGGTCCAGTTTGATGTCTTGTTCTTACGTGTTTGGGGGAGGGATCGCTATAGAATTTCCTCTTGTGCTTGTGTCTATGGAATCAGATAAAGTAGTCTTACTACTCTCTTCCTTTTCAGGAACTAGAACAGGAACTAATACTCTAGTATTCCTCTTCAATACTCTGGAATATTAGAGAATGAAGAGATATTGTCTCTTTCACAAGCCACCTATCTGCTCATGCAGTCATTTCTATAGTAGTGACTTTCATCAACCAGGGCAGTTGAGGCTATCATATTCTGGAGTCTTGGTCTTCCTCCTGTGGTGGAGATGTCAGGAAATCTTTCAGCAGCTCACATTCCAGGTAGAATGATTTTCCTTGTAGCTCATTTATTGCATCCCATTAGGTTTCTACTCAGTATAGTCTCCAGATCTGATGTTCATATTCTTCCTCCAGGCTAGGCTCTGGCGGTAGATGCTCTGGCCCAGTCAGCGGTTTCTAGTACAATTGTCTAAGAACTTTTGTCAGCAGAATGTATTATCCTGCTTGGCCCAATGAGAGTTATTCAGTGGATCTCGTAGTCCTCTTTGTGGAAATCAAAAGCATCTTACCAATTTTGCTGATTTTCTATCTCGTTTAACAGCAGCTTTCAGTTCATCATTCCACATATCTTCAATATGTATATATGGTATTTTCCAAGAGACCTGTTTTTCAGAAATTGATTTTTTTGTCTGAACTTTAGTATTCTTAATCAATTCAAACTATCTGTTACAGGAGAATTTACCAGAGTATATTTAAGGTTTTCAAATGGTTGTTAGAACAACACGTTATCACGCCCGATTATGCATCCCATCATCAAGTCAGAGATGTCAGAGATTCATGGGATATCTTTTGATGACAAATCTCTGTTGGGGTGGTGTTATCATTTTCACTAGCATCTATCCTTCTTTATTTTCTAGAAGCCGGTTTGAGAGTTATTAAGTATTTACATCATTTATCCATGGTACAAGTATTTTTAGGGTATAGCACAAAGACAAATACCTATAATAAATTCCTCTATTAATTCATTCTTGGGTCCATCTGTTTAATTGTATAACTCTGAAATCATTCTTTTTCTACTAGCTGCCGCGTTTGTTAGATGGCATTTTGATATTTATATTCTTTTTGTGAATGATCTTTTCTAGGTGGTAGGAGATCTGCCCTCATTCTTTGCCCTTGAAGAGATCTTATATATATATATATAAAACCTAGTTAATTGTTTTCAATCCTTTCCGAAAACTATACCCAATTTAAAAGATCTTTTTGAAACACCGTTCAGGTTACCTATGCAAATTTGTTTAGTAAGCGTGCATCTCATCAACTGGATTACAGACCCCATTAATTGACACTAGAATGTAACTCCAGGAGACACTCAGTAAGTGTTAAGGCACACGATGTTCATGGTATGGCCTTCTCCTTCGCATTATATGCAGATCTACTGTTCAGATTAGCTATGCGAATTTGTTTAGTAAGCGCGCATCTCATCAACTGGATTACAGACACCATTAATTGACACTAGAATGTATCTCCAGGAGACACTCAGTTTGTGTTAAGGCACACGATGTTCGTGGTATGGCCTTCTCCTTCGCATTCTATGCAGATCTACCAGTGGACAACATTATGTAAGTTGCAGTATAAATGTCAGATTCTACATTATTTTTATCTGAAAGATCAGATTCAATTCACAATCTGACATTTCTAGTTTTGCCACTCAAACCTAGGCTCAATTGCCTAGATTCCTTAGTCAGCCGTCTTCTTCACCATCTCACGTCTGTTTTTAAATTCTCTTTGCTGAGATTTTCTAATTATCATTATTTTATTGTATTTTATTTAGAACATTTGTTTGTTCATGCTCTTTCAGCACTTCAGCGATTTAGTTAGTTTTAGTATTTTTGGTGATTAACCTTTCATTCCTGATTTGCAATTTACAAACCCATCTAGTATTTGGGCTCTGACCAATTCTATGTTTTGGCAAACAGTGAATTGAGTGGCTTAGTATTTTTGTTGTGCTACAAAACGACCCAGACGTATATACTGGTCTGGCGTTTTGTTAGCTTACTAAAGTACTTACCACTCAATTCACTGTGGCCTGTCTCGGCCACCCCGCATCATTAAATTGCAAATCATTATTAAAAATTTATGGAATTAATTAATGACGGCTTGGACTCGGTCGTATGCATAGTAGCATAAGTGTGCATGCTCACAGACTCGTTTATATGTTCTCTATAGGAATAGAGGAGCCGGTTCCCTAGAGCAATGACTGCTTTAGAGTTAAAGAGATACTATCAAGACTATCCAATGGAGGGATGTATCTCTGCTAACCTTGTTTACAAGGGAACCCACACCATGGGAATGAATGGGTTAAAATCTTCTGAGATATCTAAGTCAGGTGACTTATAGCAAAAAGTGAATTGAGTGGTAAGTATTTTAGTAAGCTTACAAAACGCCAGACCAGTATGTACGTCTGGGTCATTTTGTTACTTCAATTATCTAATCGGTTTATAAACAAGCTAATCTAGCGGACTCGGATAATGACCTCGATTACCTCGAGCTATGCTAACGGCTGCTAGAAAGCTAATTTATATCAAGTGATTATGTTGAATTTGTGTAAACCATTAGCAGGTGTATAAATTCAGGATAATGGTTAAAGAAATTCCGCTTCAAAACGAAGCATTACTAGGTATAAACTTCCCTCCAAATTATCAACTTTTTAATATAATATAGCGATGCTCAAACGAGTCTGGCTTCGTTATGTCGAAGTACGAACTACGGTTCTGAGACAAGGGCAGGCTCAGAATCGATGCCACAGAGCATGCATATTTTAACCAATGAACAATTAGAAAAAACAGTTTCTCCAAGTCTAATGGTGTAGCACGGATCGACCGGATGGATACGGACCGTCCCAGCTAAGCTGGGTATGGGACGGCCATGCCGGATTCGCTCCAAGCTCGCCCCCCTGAGTAGGATAGTACATGTGTTTAAGCCATATGAGAGAGACTTTCGTTTAAAATGGCCATAAGAACGTGTAGCGTGCATGCGCGTGCATCAGAGCTTCCCCGGCAACCTGTGTCAGGATTGGGAGAGAGAGTGTGCTTATAGTGTACGAGTAGGCACTCGTGATTTTCTCATATCACACCGTTCTCGTCGTTCTTGGTATCGATCAGGACCCGAATTGAACGAGGATCGCAGAACTTTTTGCCATTTTAAAATCGGACCAGAAATGGTCGAGTTATCATTAAAACTTCCGGTAAATTAGTTTCAAAATATTGCTTTTGACGTCGTAATCACGTGTGCGCATTAACTGAATGGGGAATGTGCTGTCCACTTGATAGCCACGTCACAAATTCTGGCCGCACGCTGATTGGCTACTGCGTCCCCACTGATTGGCTGAAATGCCTGCCTCTGCCGTCACAAGTAGTATAAAAGGGACAAAAAATAGAAGATCGAGAGCATCATCGGCGTGGAAGCCGACCCATCAACAAGACTGCTGGACCAGCCCAGTGCTAGACGCAGGAGAACTGCTAACTGATTGCGTTTGGGTACATACATAGCGGCAGTGGCATTCGGAACTGAGATCTCCTGCACCAGTGAACAGGCTTATAATGACTTTCCACGATACAACAATTTTGAATGCTCCCAGGTGGCCATCCGAGGGCAAAAATTAAATTAATGTAAGAACTCCCTTTCTGGAACTTTTCCTAGAGGAGTTTCCTGTGGAAGGGCCTTGTGGGCCCAATGTGATTCTACAGAATGTAGTGCTGATGGTGATTCTTGGTGGATAACTCGCTGGATCTTCCGACCACGCTGAAAAGTAGATTCAAACTTCCGCGCTGCATGTCGCGTATGATGATTAACTTTTAGACCACAGTCTGGTGCGACTTTGCTCAGTGCGCCGCAAGAGCTATGCGACGTATCCCGCACCATGTACCCAGTTATTGTACATGCATAATTATTCATAATGGTAGCCCTCTCTGTTAATGGGCAACTCTCAACTTTCAAACTGCCGTCGCCGGACGGAACCTTTAAAACAAACTGTTTAAATCATGTATCAGTTAAATTGATTATCTAGTGGACATCTTATTACCCATTCTTCTTCACCAGCTGGACAGTGAGCCGCATCAACAGTCTGCCTGCGGAAACCTGTCTGCGGAAACCTGCTTGCGGAAAACTTCCCGGCAGTCAAGATCATACCATCTCACGCTATTTCATATTAGTGTATTAATTTCAGTGACTTATGAACTCTTACTGTACCAATGACCAATATGTACTCAAGTAGCTATACTATTGTGCATTTAATTATTTCCGTAATAGGCACTGATGACTAATAGGTACCATTCCGGTCCTAAGACCGCATTTTTATACTTTCCGTTTCATACTGTATATATTATTTTTATTTTCTGTGGGTGCTCTCAACTAACAGCACCATAAGGTGCTAGGACCTGTGATATATATCATTCACACTGTATAAGTTAGTTATGTATATGGCAAGTAGCCATCCTAGTTAATATGTTTTGTTTATTTATAAAAACTCTAGGATGCAGTACGCTAGGTAATACTATACAGCAACATTATATCCGCATCACTTTATTCCCCAGCATCAATTTTACACTGAGGTCGCTGATCATGCTCTAATTGCTCGAGCCTGACATGTTACCGACTAAACTTGGCTATTCTAGCTCGAGAGGATAGGTTTAATGTGGTTAGGGACAATTTCTCCTCAAAAGATTCATAGTGCATGCTTCTTTTCCAGTTGTAGTGGAAATGTAGCACCACGCACTGGCTAGGTTGTGTAAAATTGGCCAGTTACCTTAGGGCCTCTTATTAATATCGAGTTATTGTCTCTTTCCACGATCCTTCAGCCGCAAGGCTTAATAATTGTCTGGCATCCCCATCGACACGTTAGCAGGATCGGACTCTGGGAAACTATCGGAGGTTTCCGAACGGTGATAACTAAAGTGCAAATTTACACACACTGCCCCCTGTATCTTCGGATGTTAGTGTAAGCTAGAGATTTCAAACGATAAACCTTTGATTATATAATATTCTAAACTTGTCCGAAATGATTTTCCTTAATCGATTTTAAAACAAGAACCTAAACACATTTAGGAAAGAAATTTTGAGTACGTCAAGATAAGGCCAGAAATTTAATCTATTGAAAATGAATTCGTCAGCTTTTCGGGGTCTTTAATGCGTTGCATATCTGGTGTTGAATGGTGGACAACTTGGTCAGAGTGAGAGGAAATCACAACAAGATAGTGATTGCAGGTAGATTCAATTTTCTTTCCTTCACATTACTTTCAAGCAGGTCTATATTAATCTATGAAATCTAATTAATTTTTTTAAATATCAAAAAACTAAATACACTACCTCCGTAAATGCTATATAAAGAAAAAAATCAAAAAAAACATGACAATAATTCAAAAAATTTCCAGTAAAATCAGAAATCTTCCATCACACAAGGTGATAGGTATAGTTAAACTAATAAAACAAAATACATCCCCCACCTTACTTTCCCACTAGATCTTATAACCCAACCCCTAAACCATATTAATCACTTCCACAGATTTCCAAAATCACTTCCACATGAATTCTCAAATTTAATTTATCCGTGATTATCCAAAAAGTTCTAATTTTGATATTATGCTGGGGTTTTTCTTCAATTGAACTAGACTTCCAAATTTAAATGTGCATAATGTCACATCCTATATATACACCTGTGCAAAAGTTAAACACCACCCTATTTTTACGCACATGCGAGGGTATATTCATGTGCTATGAAGAAAGCAATAGCATAAACATTTATGTACCCATCCATCTTAGTGCAAGAGGTAATAATGCAACTAGAGGAATGCTGATTATGATGGTGGAGAAACACTGTATGTTTTTGTTTGAACTTGAAAACGAGGCCTGAATATGGTTACGTTGACACAACTGACAACTATTGCCCTACAGTTGACACACGTGGCTAGATTGTCATTAATGGTGTCTGAAAACGAAGTTTAACATCTGTGCACGAGTTTGAGACTGTCATTATTAATACCGGGTATATCCACCTTGTGCCTGGATGACGGCCTGGACACGACGTCTCATGCTGGTCACCAACCGACTGATACGCCATTGTGGTATTCGTTGCCATTCAAGATGGAGTGCGTCTGTTAATTCATGTAGGTTCTGCACAGGAGGATCCCTCCTTCTCACCATGTTTCCCAGAATGTCCCAGATATGCTCAATAGGGTTCATGTCAGGGCTCCTTGCTGGCCATGGTAGGGTTTCGATGGCATTCTGGCGGAGGTATTCATGCACAGCTCTAGCACGATGTGGTCGGGCGTTGTCATCCATGAATATAGGGTGGGTTCCAGGTGCATGATTTACAAAATGAGGGACCACAACTCTATCCAGTATGGAATCTTGATATCTTTGTCCATTTAGTGTTCCAGGTACAGTCAACAGATCCAGCTTACAATCAAATGAGATGCACCCCCATATCATAACGGAACCTCCACCAAATGGAACTTCTTCCATGATGTTACGTTGGTCGTACGCCGTGCGTCTGGACCTCCATATACGAGTTCGACCATCTGTGGCATGAAGCAGGAACCGACTTTCATCGGACCAGTGTACCCGTCTCCAGGATCTCATGTTCCAGTGTCTTCTTTCGTTGCACCACCTCAGATGCTCCTCTTTGTGGTGTGCAGTGAGGAGAGGACGTCTGACAGGTCTCCTAGCTTTCATGCCAGCAGCATACAGTCTCCTTTTGACGGTAGACATTGACACTCTATTGCGCGTTTCCCATTGCTGGCTGAGCACTCTGCTGTTGGTGAATGGAGATCTCCTAACAAGGCGTACTAGGGCTCGATCATCACGGGCAGTAGTCTTCTTCGGTCTTCCGGATCTAGGCCTGTCCTTCACCTCGTTAGTTTGCCCATGTTTTGCAATCAAACGACTGATTACAGTATGGTTAATGTTCAGCTGTCTGCCAATCTCTCTGCATGACATACCAGTGGTATGCATGCCTATGATTTGCCATTTCACACGATCACTTAACCTTCGTCTTGCCATAGCGGTTCACAATCAAGAGCTAATTCTCTCTGTACAAATAAACCACGGTCATGAACACAAAATTCCTAATCTTGTCGCCTAAATCTGTATGTAATGTTCTACACCTCAAACTGGACTTTTACATAACTGAACACGTGTGCTGTTTCCCGCCACGCACGGACATCAAGCGGCGTGAAGTCATGCATGCATGTGCATTTCGTACTTGGAATTATGTCAGCTAACGCGGGGACAAAAAGTATGGCAGCCTAGTTGTACCATCATGTTTCTACGTTCTATTGTTTTTGCTGGTGCTTAACTTTTGCACAGGTGTATAGTAAAAAACGGCACGTCAACTGCACGTCTCAATTCCGCCCTCTACATTGGCAGTTGAATACACAGGTTTCGCTGAAAACTGCTCTACTTTCCCCCCAAGAACTCTAAATGGCTACATCTTTTCAAAGAAAATCTGCTTCAACCACACATTCTGGTCGTAACCGTTAAGGGTAACAAAAAAAACCTGCAGCTGTGGTAACCTAACAGACGAACATGGCCTCAAACAACATGATAGCCCAACGGCCTTCTTATGCTGTTCCACCAATTTGATGAGCTGTTAGCTTGATTGCAATATGCAATGCATGTGGTTCTGACTATCGCAGACAACCTGCGCGGACTTTTTTTCTAAATCTCACACACAAAGCAAAAATATTGCCTGCTTTATCCAATCACACGTACACCATGCCATTGTTTTGCAGTCATCCACCAATGCCTATCTTGAACACAGCCCCTGCCGTACAATTTGCAAGAATTTTCCTATAAATCATTGATATATTCCTACGGTGGCGGCACAGATGTCTATTGCACAGACTCATGCATGAAATGACATCCACACACATACGTCATCAGACTTAAAGTTACCATACCACAACAAAAACATGAAAAATTTAAAAATAATGAAAACGCTAACAACCACTGTGACGCAGTGACTTCACCAGTGGTGAAATCACTCCGTCACACTAGTTAGTTAGATTCCCCCACCAAAGTAGGAAGCACTGCGAAAGGAAAATTAATTATGTTGTAATACTGGCCTGCAGTGCATCTCTGGGCATTCTGGAACTTAACCCTAATGAGAGGTAAAATGTTAATTCGGTAACACGCTGTGATGGATGAGATGCGGATCTCCATCCAATTCGTTGTAGTATCTGTCTCTTTCTCCCCACCATAAATGATATAGCGCTTTCTAAAAATTGCTTTTGTGAACTGTAAACTTGTCCTAGTGATGTTATATGTGGTTGCGGGGCCATGGTGACCGGATCTTTATTTGATTCGGGAGCTATTGCTCTGTAACATGTATGCACACTATCTTTTGGAGGTAGATGCTATGCAGGGCGACCTACGGGAAGCTGAGCATCTTCGCCTGTTAGAGGTATATGTCTAAAGTTAGGTGCGAATACCTGCCACTTTCTGCCAAAGCTTGTACTCGTATCTAACAACCAAATGGTAGGTTAGAATGTAGCAGAAGGCCCGCACAAATAAAGCGACAACGACCAATGCAGTAACTTTGGACCTACATGAGATGACGACCTGTGAATTCTTCGGAAATCATGCAACCAGCGTGCATCACATTAATGATGGCTTCACTAGGATTGACCAGCACTTAGCATTTTCTGTTTGAACAAATGAGTGTCCCTTTTTGCCAGCTCTTTTCCTCCACTTCGGTATTGAAGGCATTTTCCTGTGATGGAGGCCGGCGCGAGGCAGTGTTTTGTGTGTGTTAGGGGTATATTTGGTTTATATTAAACTACCAAGCGACCTCGTTGCAATGCTCCCTTATGGTGATCCCTCTGCAGATTTAAGGATCTGTGTGGTACCTTCGGCGAAACCACGTAGAAAGAACACCAGATGGCTCTATGTACTGTATTATTTGCTCATTACTGTCAAACGAGTGATAGTGTTCGAATAGTTTGTCAATTTGTGACTATTTAACTATTACCATCATGTCCATGACGACACAGTGTGGTTCAATCTCGGTGGCAATGGTCGCACAGCCCCACTGGAACATGAACGTTCCACCGACGCTTGAGGCTGGTCTTTGTACCTTTTGGAGAGATGCGATACAGGATCCACAACCCCAAGAACCACAGGTAACCAGCCCTCCCACGCATCATGCTCTTGCCGTGTGGTGGAGTGGAGTGACATGGCGGACCAGCGCGTACCCCCACGAGCTACAAGTGGCGCCCGATGTTGGGCTCGAACGAGAAGCGATCTCACACCCACTCTCAACACACGCAAGTTTCTGTCTCCTTCACCAGACAGTCAGCTCTCTCTCTCTCTCTCTCTCTCGACATGGAAGTAGCATCATATGACGGACGAACTGCTCGCGTGCTCACCGGTAATGTAACTAATTTCCCCGGTGCGGGATGACCACCACCACCTTTACATGAGTTTTCGCTGATCAGCGAGGGGACATTCCGTGATGCCTTACAGGCGGGAACTCAATATATCAGACTGTCGGATATCTGCGATAGGCACTCACCATCTACGTCGGATCATGGACGACCATGGCACAGACCCCTACAGGGGCAAACATATCCTTCACAACCATTCTGTTCGCCAACGTCATCAATTGGTGACCAGTGGCCTGACAGTCATGCAGCTTATCCTGCATCTCCGCCGCTTTGTGCGTCGTCACCATATTATCCGTCGGTACCGCATCACAAGCCGGAGGATGTGGTGACACCATTTCAGCAATACATCAGAAGACCAACACATCATCCTCATCAGTCACCTGCACCGCCACCATATGAGGAGCGTCCGTCACAATGAGCTGTAGTGTGTCTGTGTCATTTACATAGTACGCCGCCACCAGTTTATAGACCAACACCTGTCTATGTACCCACATCCGGGTGGTATTCTGTGGAACCTACATATCATGCACAACATCAATGACCGGAATCGTCTTCACGGACACGGCATCACCATCATCATCAGGGACATCGATGGGAAACACCACCAACACCGCCACCACCACCAACACACAGACCAGCATCCACGTTCTCACCAGTCTCCCAAGCACCACCACCTGGATTCGCGCCAATCACTTCGCCTCGTGGACATGGTCAGATCATTCTCGCCGACCCCCCCCCCACCACGAATTTAGCGGGGGAGAATGATTGGGCCAATTACAAAGTTCAATTCGAAATAATAAGTCGCACAAACCGGTGGACAAATCATCAAATTGGAGAGTATATGGCCGCAAAGCTGTCCAGGAAAGCACTACAAGTCCTGGCAGATTTGGGCACAGATCACACGCCAACATACATGGAGTTGGAGAGTGCATTGTCGGAGAGATTCGGTGACATGGCCCTCGGAGAAACAAATCGGCTTCAACTAAAGAACTTGCATCGATGTTCGGGAGAGACATTACCGGAGTTGGCTAGTCGTATTCGGTGACTAGTTACCCGCGCATATCCCAGCATGAATCTCGAAGGCGTTACCAACTTACATTTGGACACCTTCATCAATGCGTTGAGTGGTGAACCCGCCCTAAAAAAAAAATTATTCCTTGCAGAACACGGTAGTCTGCAACAACTAACGGCAACCGCGATTCGTATTGAGAACTTCTTGGAGCGGGAAAAGAATAATCTCCGACAACTGCACCCTATAAACAAAGTAAACGATGTGAACGTCGCCACCACCACCGACAACAGCACTGCATCAGCACAATCACAAGCATTAGAGCCACAGACACAATCACATAACACACCACCCACCCACGCATGCACGCACGCACGCACGCACGCACGCACGCACGCACGCACGCACGCACGCACGCACGCACGCACGCACGCACGCACACCACCCACCACTCCTGATCAGAATCACACGTCTAAAAGAAGAGGGCGTAGCCAGTCCCATCGTGGGGGCCACAACAATGCCCAAGGACGCGGGAGCCAGCACAACAACAACAATAGACAAAACATGCAAGAGATCACTAAGCAAATCTCGGCACTCACTAACTTAGTTATCACCCTCAGTACAACAGTCGCCACACAATCAACAACACGAGCAGCCACCAGCATAGTTTCCGCACCGCCACCAAACACATGTTTTGGATGTGATCAGCCGGGCCACTGGAGGGAGGAGCGGTGTCCTAATCGCCCTTCAGCAACAACTCCGACCGCTGACCGAAGAACCCCACAGCCTGAGACACCATCAAACTAACAAGGGCACTGATTACAGAGTCGCTTCGGTGCCCATTCTCACAACCCGGCTCAGTTCTGGCCTCTGAACGACAACGTCAGGTGGCCAACACTACTACTCATTCTCCTACGACATCATGCATACATTCACACCCGGCTTCTCATAGGTCGGTGCCCACGGTGCATACCGCATCTGCAGCACTAACGTCTCCCCTACCAGAAATTGTGACCCCGCAATTTCTGCATCTAACAGACCTTCTTTCTCATGTAAAACGGCAGTGGTAGGTTGTAGCACCTCTGCTGAAATAATGTTTATACAAGCACCATGACCCACCGCCAAGGCGCTTAACACCTGGTGTCCCTTGATGGTTTGCAATTCTCGAGCCCTTACAGCATCACCTACCACATCCAGCAGCAGCAGCAGTAGTGATATGGATTGAAATCAACATTCAGTATCGTGGATCCATAAGAAGAAGCGTCACTCAAAGAATGGCAAAATACCACGCCGTCATAGCTTCTTCTGTGTATCTATTAAACATCCCATGATGCATAGTCAGAAGTGGCTCACATAGGTAGCCCTCATCCGTTGTCATGACAATCCTATCTGCACTGCTGTTTACACCAACTCTAAATACACAGAAATGGCATCAACACCACCACCATTGCTACCACCAGCTCCATCATTGCCTAAGCAATCGAAGCAGCAGCGACAACGGGTTGGCCCTTTCCACACTCAGCCACCAACTGCACTCGCAGAAGCTATCCATCATCCGGGCTCTAAAGTAACTCTGTCCCATCTCTGGACTCAGCCATTACAGAGCGAAATACATCATGTCCGATAAACTTAACACCACCCACATGCAGCTACGCCCCCCCCCACCCACCCCCACTGCCATAAAAACATTACACTTCACAACAGCGCAAGTATCATCCGCAGATAAGCAGCCACGCGTATCAATCAAATTCACCAACATGACCAAGATACAAACACTCAGGATGACTGTATTCACAATCTCCATACGACGGTATTGTAATTGTAAAACTGAGGCACGCATTTTCCGAGCTCTATTGTGATAATTACGTTTTGTCTAGTTAGGGATGAGACTAGTCCTACCCACAAAGGAGGATTCTTGGCCGTCCACCCACCCGGAAAACACAGCTGTGGCATAAATGATTTTGTATGTCTCACTTAGACAGAATCTATGTGTGCATACTGGTCATTTGTGTCCATCAAACCTCGTGTGTGTGTGTGTGTGTGTGTGTGTGAGTGCGTGCGTGCGTGCGTGCGTGCGTGCGTGCGTGCGTGCGTGCGTGCGTGCGTGCGTGCGTGCGTGCGTGCGTGCGTGCGTGCGTGCGTGCGTGCGTGCGTGCGTGCGTGCGTGCGTGCGTGCGTGCGTGCGTGCGTGCGTGCGTGCGTGCGTGCGTGCGTGCGTGCGTGCGTGCGTGCGTGCGTGCGTGCGTGCGTGCGTGCGTGCGTGCGTGCGTGCGTGTGGGTGGGTGGGTGGGTGGGTGGGTGGGTGGGTGGGTGGGTGGGTGGGTGGGTGGGTGGGTGGGTGGGTGGGTGGGTGGGTGGGTGGGTGGGTGTGTGGGTGGGTGGGTGGGTGGGTGGGTGGGTGGGTAGGTGGGTGGGTGGGTGGGTTCGGGTGGGTGGGTGGGTGGGTGGGTGGGTGGGTGGGTGGGTGGGTGGGTGGGTGGGTGGGTGAGTGAGTGTGTGAGTGAGTGAGTGAGTGAGTGAGTGAGGGAGGGAGGGAGGGAGGGAGCGAGCGAGCGGGCGGGCGGGCGCGCGGGCGGGCGGGTGGGTGGGTGGGTGGGTGGGTGTGTGAGTGAGTGAGTGAGTGTGTTATGCTTTTTTGTTTATTCCGAACGGGTGAATCGTTTTGAGTTCTTTGATCCAGTAGTGTTCTCTGTTTAATCTTAGTTTTTTGTTATCTGTAAAAATTCTTTCAATTGGTCTTATCGTGATGTCTTTCATAGAATGTCTTGGTTGGTTGAAATTCCATGAGATTCTCGTGTCTGTTTGGTGTCGGATTGCATGGATATGTTGTGTGAGTCGTTTGCTGAGTGTTTGACTTGTTTCTCCTATGTATTGAGAGCTGCATTGTTTGCATTTTATGAGGTAAATAATGTTGGTGGTATTGCAGCTCATTTGTGTGTTGATTTTGTAGTCTTTACCAGTGACGTAACTAGTGAATTTGTCAGCAGTGTTCATGTATTGTTTGCATGTGATGCAATTGCTGTTGTTGCATTGTTGGAGTGTCCCTACTATGTCGTGAGTGTCATCTGGTGTCGGTACGATCTTATTGTTAGCATCTGGATTTTTTATTTTAATTAGGCTAGAGTGGACTAGGTGGTCCCTAATGCTTTTACTTTTTTTGAATGCTACTACTGGGTAGTTGGGAAAAATTGGTGCTAAGATTGGTGAAGACAAGATGTACTTTTCCCAGTAGGTCCGAATGGATTTGCCTATGTGTTCTAATGATGGGTGGTATTGTAGTATGCAAGCTGGCCTAGGCTGTTTTTGTGTGGGTTGTTTGTAAAGAATGTCTTCTCGCTGTGTGTTCTTGGTTTTTTTCTATGATGGCTTTAATTTCTGTCTCTTTGTATCCCCGGTGGATGAATGCATCTGTGAGTTCCTGTGTGCGTTGTTTTAATCTAGTGGGATCTGTGATGATGCGTTTGTATCTTAATGCTTGGCTGTAGATTATGGAATGTTTTGTGTTTTTAGGGTGGCTTGATTGTTTGTGA